>SKCR01049934.1:0-46230 GCA_019454045.1 Zanthoxylum bungeanum
TATTTTGAGATAAATTGTATGAATTTATGCATGATTTGCCTTATTTCATCTTAATTGCATGATTTGAGCATTAATTAAACTCATTGAGTTAAATGATAATTTGTTTGAATCATTTCAAATGCTCAAAAATTGAAATTTGAAGGGAAATTATAATATTCACCTATATTTCTCACTTTGATTGTATTTTTTAATCTTAATTGGAATCACATTATATTTATAGCACATTTATGACCTTTTTGGATTATTCGCATCGGATATGTCTTGCCATTAATAATTTTTTGGTTGATAATGAAATGCATGTATATTGGTATAACTTGAAAGATTTTGATGAATATTTATGCATGAACTTTGGATTTTATGGAAATATGGGAGAAACTTGTAAATGATATTTGCACATGTTGGTTTATATCTCTTTGCACATTATCTTTACTTTTTCATTCTTTTTGCTAATGGCAAATGAGGAGATATTCATAAATGAGATAAAACTTGTGAACTCGTGCGACCCCGACCCTAGTGTTGAGGGGGAGCAATTGTTTGCTAATGTGTTCTTCTAAGTGTTTATAGAGCAATCACATATTGATGGGTGGATCACATGTTGATGGGGGAGCTATATTAACGACAAGTTTCAGACTCTCAAATCTCACAAGTTTTAAAGGTTGTCATCGTAAAAAATGGGGAGATTGTAAGTGCCATCGCACTTGATGAAGGATTTTTATATTGCAACATTCGTGACTTTGACACACTCGCAAATCTATACAAAAAGATGTTGAAGCAAAATTGATGTGAAGATGAAGCACAACGAAGATATCATTTATGAAGTCTTATAGCTGCTTAGGGCTCTCAATGTAATTGGGTTGATATTCAAGTACCTCTAAGCTCTTAGGACTTATACACATTCATATATAGCATAAGAATCATGTGCATATTGTTTAAAACTTCATATCATGAGTTTTATATACTGAGACCGATATGTTGATCCATGATATCGGCATACCGGTGTCTCATATTCACTTTTCATGCTTTCTGGAACCAGACAACTTTATACCGGTCTTCATACCGATCTTCATGACTGATCGCATAACTTATGGAACTGGGCTACTTCATATCGGTATTCATACTGGTGAAGTTGAGAATTTGAAAACTCTCTGGAACCGATATGAAACATATCGGTATCCATACCGGTCAGTAATCTGGTCAGACTCGCGCTACTAGTGCTCAATAGTCATAATTTTATAACTGTGAATTGGCAGACTGACATACCGGTCCCTGACACCGGTACACCTGTCTTTGTTTTTCACTATAAATTGATACCAAAATTTATTTTTGCAAAGTTTTGATAAGTTCCAACACCTTCCAATAATTTATTCAATGTAAAATAAAAAGAGAAACAAACATTCTTAATCATTCACTCTTTTCATTTTAAAAAGCCCATACACTATATCTTATCGACATTTAGTGAGTTTGGATTTACTTTGGTAAACACACTGACACTTAAATCTTCTTTATATTTTGTGAGTATCCAAGTTGTGTTTGTAAAACTTTTTATATCAAACAATGAGGTTGTGGAAATCCCTCGTGTGAGTGGAAACTATCAAAATGGTGAAATCGTGTAAAAGGTTTAAGAGAAACCTTGTGAGAAAATTTCTTGGTTATAAAGGTTAAGAGAAGTTTTGGATCAAAGACCTCTATTGTAATGGTTTCGGAGTGAGCCACATAAAACTCTTGATATAAAGTGTAGATTCACTTTGACATTGTGGAAAGCTTCAAGCGCAGCTTATAATAGTAGAAGTAGGCAAAGAGTTGGCCGAACCACTATATATCCAGTGCAATTTTCTCTAACTTTATCTATTTAATTTATTGCAAGTTTCATATTTTATTTCCATATCATTTAACAAAACTTGTCATTGATAAAATTAATTGTTGGGTGTATTAATTGTAAAAATTGAATTTTAAGTTTAATAGGTAAAACTATCAACTAAGTAGCTTAAAATTGAAAAGAATTTTAATTTCGCTCTTATTTTTAATTACCCAATTCACTCCTATTGGGTATAGTGTTGTTATAAGAGTTTTAGGTAATTTCAAGAAGCAGGGGAAATGGGTTAATTTGATGATGATAAGCCTTCATTCGTATGTTTGTATAGCATTGGTTAACTCCAAATCCAATGTTGTTAATTTCTTAGGTAGGTGAGTAAACCTTTTAATGGTTTTGCTACTGCTTCACAGATTTTTGGGGTTCATTTTCTTCCAAATTTTATTGACACCGGAGAGTAGGAGCGAGTCCAGTGTTATTTGTCCTGCTGCATCATCAAGCTCACCAAAACTGTGACTGAGTCATTAAGAGGCAAGAGTTGTTCTCGTTCAATTCAAAAATTTAATAAATATATTTTATAAATTAATAAAAAATTTATTTTTTATGAGATAATTTTGATTTATCTCCTAAAATTGAGAATATATATTATTTTTATGAAAATGAAATTTTTAATCTTACTAAATCTTTGTTTTGGCTAGCCATAGAAACCGAAGACTTGCTGATTCCACTTTTAGTAGTCATCAGGTGACGAATCTCGCAAGAGACAGAGCAAGAGAGCTAGGAGTCGAGTCGTCTTGCAGGCTACGTCACATTTCATCAGAAGTTGCCACTGCTTCAAAAGGGACGCATAAAATTGGTCTTTTGTGCAATTTAAAGAATTGAATATTGAAAAGTTAAAAGACAGGGACCTGTATATGGTAACTCAATTTTCACTAAGTTGGGAAAAAAAAACCAAAGAAAAAAAAAAGAAAAAAAAAAAACAGAAGAAAGAAAGAAAGAGGCAATGAACTAGTAATAAAGTGTTGGTTTCCAAAATCTATGCGTAGTGGAAATGTGTTCATAATAAAAAAAAATTTCATGAACATTAAAAATTGGATCCTTATTTTCTAATACATTAATAATATAATAATTAGATATTAAGAAGAAATTATACTTCTAGATCCGAATCCCTTTGAATCACAATTCTTTGAATTATAATCTTCACCGTCTTATCTCATCACCTCCAACCGTACGTGTGAACGTGAATATAATTAATAAGAACATTTTAATTTTTATGAAGGATCCGTGCACTTGACAATCTGACAAATCCTTATTGCTATTTTCTTTTTGATTTTTTCAAAACCAAAAAAATATATTTGTTTTTGCCCTTTCACGGCTCACATTTTTGTGAGCTTTTTATGATGATCAAAATCTTCTCAACCACTTGTTTTGGATGCCTCTCCATCTATTTATCAAAGTAGATCGCTGTAGCTACAGTGAGAGAGTTAGTAAAACTTTAAGTAAGAGTGTGTGTGAGTATATATTTTGTTTATCAAAAAGTCAAACCAAACTTATCTATCAACTTTTTGATTTTCAAAAGATCAAAATAAAGTGATTGTCATTTATGAAAATTAGATAATCCTAATATTTTATATTTCAAATTCTTTAATAAAAATTTCAACTTTTGAAATTAAGATAATTTGAATAAAAATATTATCCTATTAATATTTGATTAATCTAATTAATCAAATATTAATTTGTAATTATCAACAAATAAAAATTTAAAATATTTCAACTTTTGAAAATATTATCTCACTTAACTAAAATTTAATTAATCAAATTAATTAAATATTAATATATGACATTTTCATAAATTAATAAGTAGATATATTATCTATTGATAAATATATTCAGATAAATTTTGTCATAATTTCTAAACAAAAGTTATATGAAATAATTAGTGTAAAAAATAATTCATATTATTTTAAATAATTCATAATTATTTTTCTTCGCAATTATTATTATTCGAATAGTTTATAGAAGAAGATGAGGGACTGATAGACCTATAATTTCAAGCTCCAACAATTCCGTTGATTAATTGTAAACTCTTTTATTAATCTGACGAAATTATAAATTTTGGAATAACTCCACTAAATATCCAGAATTACACTCTCAGAATTATAAATTAATTATTCAAAGTATTTGTCCATTGATATAGTCATTATATATGCATTGATCCTCCATAAATGATTTGTAAATGAGTTATGTATAAAATATGTTAATCTCTCAAATTACATCTTTATCATTGGCTTCCATCAGTTCTCAAGTGAACAATTAATTCATAACTTTTATGAATTTGTGCACTAATTGTTTCGGTCCTGAACTAACAAACATGGAAATCTCATGAACATATTCCATTATATCAAATTAGCTGTAACGACCAGAAATCCTGACTACTGTTACATCGTGGGACAAGTGTTACATAATATAAATTATGTTTGAACAAATTATGAAATAACTTTGGGGACAATCGGTGAATTTCTCGAAATCCCGATACGAAACTGTACGATATTCCACTCCGAATGGCCCTTGGTGTTTGGGCCATAACTTTCTCATACGAATTCTGAGTTTTATGAATTTTATATCCCCAAAAATCTGAGATCGAGACCTACAACTTCCGCGTTGAACATTTTTCCAAATTCGAATAAAAAACGAGTTGAAAATACTGATCAAAAATTCAGATGAATAATACTCGAGGGTCATTCTAGTAAATTCTCAAAGTTTCTATAAATTTCTAAATCTTTCTAATTTTAAATAGCCCTAGTATATAGGGGGGGATACTATTCATATACCCCCAAAAGTTAAAAAGAGAAGTAGAAAACGTGGAATGAGAAGGAGAAAAAGAAAGAGAATAAGGAAGAAAATAAGAAAGAAAGAGATAACATGTCTCCAAATAATGAGCAATTGTAATCACCTCACACAAGTAAAGGAGGAGACAAAATAAGTATTGAAGACTTGAAGGGTGATGGGAATCAAGTGGTTTAAGGTAAGGTCATTTTGACCCAAATCTTGGATTTATAAATTTTATTGATATGATGCTATATGCATGTTAATAGCACATTAATGAGTATGGGAATTGATTGTTTTAAATAATGACCAAATACTTGAAACCCTAAGTGTTGAGTTAATTATGGCGATGAGATTAAAGAGATAAATTGGGTTAAGGAGTTTTGATTTAGCAAGTATTTACATTGAAGTTAAAGAATTGATGAGTAGAAATTGTAGTATGAAAGTGTGGGAAAAGTGTTGAGCAAACTAGGCATGAAAAATTGAAGTTAGGTCCTGAAATTGACCTTGCTTCACGACGCGTACTGGGAATTTTCCCAGATATATTTATGGAATTGTGCGCGTCACAAAACGCAAAGCCTCACGTCGCGACGCATATGCAGAATTGCTCACTGGATTCTTCAACGTGTGTGCGCATTAGTGATAAAAAATTTCCCCAAATCGGTTTTAGTTTATCCCAGTTTCACCCTAGCGTATTAGAGGCCACCCTAAGGGTATCGTATCAGCTCCTATACATACATTACATCATAATATAGATATCATACACCTTTAAGTGATAACAAGTGTTCAAATGGATAAATTTAACCTAGTTCCGATGCATATTCCACGACTTATATTCTAATTGAGTTTCTCCATTATAGATCATCACATGAACCGTAATTCCCTTCGACAAGTGCCATAGCACCAATCAAATTTCAAACTAGTGAGTGGACACTCTATTTCTAAGTTGATTTTTCATTCATATTGTTTTAAGTAAAGACTTACTTTTCAGCATATAGGGCGTTAGCCAGATTTACTTTTAGTTGTTTTAAGAAAAAAATATGTTTAAGAAAGATTTGATTTAAATAGCTTGAGTTTTGTGATTTTTGGAGGCATGGGGAAAACCCACCTCAGTATGTAACTTATAAAATTGACAGATGACATGTGCACATGTAGAGGACTGGGGGATGATGATACGTAACGCCCCCAGATCCTAGTTCAGGACTAGGGATGACAGATGGCCCTAGATCCTAGATTCATAGCTTGGAGTGTAGCATAGATTCGCACCCCCAATCCTAGTTCAGTGGCTTGGGGGACGATGATATGTAACGTACCAAGACCAATAGGTTTAGGGACAGATAATGGCATGCTTTGGGGACGGCGATACGTAACGCCCCAATGTTATGGATTTGCACTCCTGTCTCTAGTTAGGCGTATATGGGGACGGCGATACGTATCGCCCCCATGCATAAGGTTTTCAGAGATATAGATCAGTTTTCAGAAATAATTTTCAGATACAAATTCAAGAGAGAAGTTTTCAAGAAAGAAAAATTTTCAGAAATGGCTGTTTTATAAGAGACTTTCAGAAAAGATAAGTTTTACAAAAGAGATTTCAGACAACATTTTTCAGAAAAAGAGTTTAGAGTTTTCAGACAAGAAAAGAGTTTAGAGTTTTCATATAAGGTTGTTTCTTAGGAGGACTTTGGTTTTAGAATCAAGCAATTTCATAATAGTATTTCAGTTTTCGTTTTAAATCGTCCACTCACTTAGATCGTTGAAATGGCTTAGCCTCCCCCCCACACACTCCCAATTTTTTTTTGTTTTGCAGGTATTCTCGGAGGACGAGCTCGAGAGGATGGATACTGATGGCAGTCACTAGAGGGTTTGGTCTACCAGGTCGAATTAGAGTTCAGTTCAGTCAGTTTCAGAAAATGTCATGTAACATATAATTTGTTTAGTAAAGTATACACATGTAAAGAGTTATAAGTATTCATTACTAAAGTTGAGATGTGTAGTGAATTTAAGTATTTAGTTGAAAAGCATTATGCATTTATGATGTTATGTTGCACAATGGTCTCGTGCATAAGTTTATACATGAAATGTGTTTATCATTGTCAGGTAGTTAGAGGCTCAGGGGAATAGAACGGTCTATTACATGCTGGTAACATCTCCGGATTGGGGATATTACATTAGCATTCTTATCTATTCATTCAATTCATTCCCAAATTATAAGGTTTACGAAATGTAACAAATACAAAATCCTACCAAGTAATTTAAAGAATAAATTAAAATGATATAAGAGTCTACTAAATACAATGAATTAAGACCATCAAATATATGACCATCATTATGACAAAAATGATATTCATTATTTAACGAAAATCATTAGAACTTTTCAATTTTATCTGATCATGTCTAATATAATTTTATCATATAAATACATTTATTCTTATGTCTCTACATATTATAATATGGATAGAACTGTACTATTCATAATATAACGAACTACATTTATGACTTTGAAATTTGAAGATTCTCAACTTCAAATCATACTCACGGACAAATATTGATTATTACTTTTTAAATTTTATCCATACATATATGTATGTAATATTTTACATAATCATATATATTTAATTTAAAGTTACATAAATAATCATTGGAATTTTCAAGAATTTTATAAAACAAAATGCATGCATGAAATAAATTTGAATCATAAATTTATTAATCAAAACATTCGGAATACATTTTCTTATCGAGCATAAAAATCTTAACAAACTCCCACTTACCCTAAAGCAAATAGGATATGTATTTTAGCCTCAATTCTTCTATATGTCCCTCAAAACTCTTTTCAGATAGAGCCTTGGTAAAATGATCGGCTAGATTTTCTACATATGGAATCTTCAGAACAACCACGTCTCCACATTGTACTATGTCCCTAATCACATGATATTTCCTTTCAATATATTTAGATCTCTTGTGGCTTCTTGGTTGTTTCGAATTAGCCACTGCATTACTATTATGAAAATAGAGTGGCAATGATTTTTTTCATATCTAGAATCAATTCTAGATAATTAATGAACTTTTGAAGCCTAACCGTTTCTTTAGGAGCTTCATAAGCAGCCATATTTCGGCTTCTATAGTTGAATCAGCAACACATGATTGTTTGACGTTTCTCCAAATTATAGCTCCCCCACCAAAAGTACATGTCACGCTCAAAAAGTGGTTCTTTACTCTCAAGTATAAGAGTGTCGAAGTAATAAAATAACCTGGTAAAACAGGGGTCGATCCACAAGGAATAGATTTAGTAAAATAAAATATTAATTCGAGTGAAAAAATAAAAATGTTGAATTGTTTGGGTGATTGGAAATTTTAAATTAAACTACAATAGTAAAATAAAATATCGGGGCTTAGGGGATCCACTTTTAATATTTCAATTTAGAAATCTCACTTTTTATAATATATAAATTATCATTATTACTCAATTAATTCATTTTAGGAATTAATTATGCCAAAATAAATCAAACTAGCCATAAAGGTAGTGATAACTTTGTCCATAAAAAGTCTAGTTAGGTACTCAATTATGCCAAATAAATAAAACCAGTCATATAGGCAGTAATAAAGTTTGTCAATAATTAATCCAAATTTAAATTAAATATTAATCATTAGATTATAATTTATATATTATAATATAAGTGAGATTAATCTAAATTTTCATATTAAAAGCTTCACCCATTTACCAGCGGAAAGAAAATAGCTACTCATGATTTGAATAAAAACACTCATAATTTTATTAATAAAAGAAAAAGAAATTACAAGAAAGCTTTTTTAAAAAAATAAAACACACAAGAGTTAGAAATCCATAAATATTCAGAGAAACTTATGGAATCCAGACTGAAGAAACTGAAGTGCTGACCACCTCTATTTATAGAGGTGCTCGCACCTCATTAGCTTTGCAAATTACAAGCTATTTGCATTTGCAAAGCTATCACTTTCCCACAAAACATGACACCAAACATGACATGTTTGGTGGTTCGATGGATTTGATAATTTAATTTTTTTTATTTGACAATGACTTTTACATATAAACACATTTTGGCTTGTTCATCAATTTCGGTCTTGAAAACTTCAGAATTAGAAACTCTTTTGAACATCAAATGTCAAGTCCATTTTTCACCTACACTGTTAGAACGCCCTATTAAATTTCTGGCCTCCAAAATCCAAATGTCAAGTCCATTTTTCTAGATATGTATCTAAAGTATTATTTCACCTACATAAAAGATAAAAATCACAATAAAACATTAATTTAATTATTATTTTACAAATATGCTAAATTAAGGGATTAATGAAACTATAAATGTAAAACAATTAATTTTTCTTTTAATAAATGTGCATTTTTTAGAGTTCATCAATAAATATTGATCCATCTATCGACTTTCGATAATTTATATATGATTGAAAATCATAATCAATATATCTAATCAGAATCAAATCCCCACCGAAATAAACAAGCATATAGTTTCTCGTTCACCGTAGATACTTGAGAATATGCTTAACTGTTACTTTGTGATCTAATCTTGGATTTGATTAAAAATGACTAATTATTCCCACTACATACCATGGGTCATATTTTCCATCATTAGTGATAACAACTTGTGCTTCACCTTCTTATCTGTATCGAGAAGGTAGTCATATTATCCTCCCACTACGACGAGGTGGTAAGATTGTCTGAATCGAAGATATGGTCTTCTTGCTTTATGGAAAAAAAAATCCTCACGGGTTTTCGCCTATTCTAATCAGATTTTATTTCCTCTAAGACAATTTTTCTTTGAGGTTTAAATTTTATTATATAATTATTCTTAAGAAACTTGATGTTTGTCGACACAAATACTTTGTTATCTCGAGGATTATAAAACACACCTCCCGTTGTGCCTTTTGCAAACCCTACAAAGAAGCAAACTTCAGAACGCATTTTCAATTTCACGGTCTTACCCATTAGCACGTATGCTGGATACCCCCATATATAAAAGTGTCTCATACTAGGTTTTTGACCACTTCATAACTCTAAAGGTGTTTTAGGTATTGACTTACATGAAACTACATTCAAAATGTAAGTTGTTGTTTGCATGACATATCTCCAAAACTATTTTGGGAGTGAAGAATAACTCAACATGAAACAAGTCATGTCAAGTAAAGTTCGATTCCTCCCCTCAGCAATACTATTTTATTGAGGAATATCGGGTGTAGTTAGTTGGGAGAAAATCTCATACTCCAATATGTGATCTTTGAAATCATTATCAAGGTATTCACCTCCTTGATCCGATCGAAGACACTTGATTGATTTATCTAATTGTATTTTTGTTTCAAATTGGAATTCCTTAAACTTTCAAAAAATTTCAGATTTATGCCGTTTTAGGTAAACATAACCATATCTTGAGTAATCATCAAGAAAAGTAACAAAGTACTCATAACCACCTCTTGTTTGTGTAGCACATCTGAATGTATAAGCTTCAGTTGTCCTTAGGCCCTATTACTTTTTGCAGAAAAATACTTTTTTGTCATCTTTCCTTCAAGACATGACTCACAGACAGATAGAGTACCAATATTTAGTTCTCTTAAATGACCATCCTTTACAAGTCTGTTTATCCTGTCAAGATTTATATAACCAAGTCTTATGTGCCACACATATGTGTTATTAGTGTGAGAAATCTTTTTTATTTTATTTTGGGCAATTATACTTTAAACATTTCAGCATTCAATAATGAATTAACAGCATACCTTATCGTATAGAGCCCATTTTTAATAAAACCAAAACAAATATTCAAATCATTTCCTAAAATAATAACTGATTTATTATCAAAAGAAACTGAATAAAATTGTTCATATAGTCGAGAAATTGAAACGATCTTTCTAGTAAACCCCGGTACAAAATAAATATTATTCAAAAATAAAAATTTATTATTTTCAACATATAGCTTTATTTCTCCTACTGCTTATACTAAAACTAAAGCATCATTCCCAACCTTCAAAGTAAAGTCCGCATCAGCAAGTCTTATGTAAGAATCAAGCGTCTGTAAGAGACAAAAAAATATGATTAGTTGCTCATGAATCAATTATCCAGGGTGATAAATCATTTTCAACTAAATAAGATTCAGGAACAAGTAAATCTGATTTTCTTTTCTTCTTTTGTTTCAGCTCTTCGAGATATTGCTTGCAATTTCTCTTCCAATGCCTATCAATCTCACAGTAGAAATATTTTCCTTTTGGTTATTTTTCTAAGTGGAGTTATTTTTATTTCCTTGATTATTGTTTGGCTTGTTCTTTTTGTTGTTATTACATGCTACTTTCTCGATTCCTGAACTTTTATTTTTCTTTTTATTTATTTTCCTCTTATTTGAAGAAGAGTTAGAGGTAAAAGGTTCAATAACATTTGTTTCTCTTTTCTTCTCCATAAAAATAGACTCAAAAGTTGTGAGTTTGTTAAGCAACTAAGTTAAATTATAACTCAACTTGATTATAAAGTAATTGATTTTGAACTAAAGAAATTATGGGGTAAGGCTTTCTAAATTCATGCCCCATTGATCATAAAGTAATTGGTAGCCCTAATGATTTCTACTTCATGAATTGTACTACTCATCATTAGCAAATGTTCACGAACATGGGTTCCAGCTTTCATTTTACAGTTAATAACTTTCTTGACTACTTCATGTTTAGCTTGATCAAAGAGTCTGTCAAACCTGCCTTGTATAGACTGTATTATCTCATAAGGAGTCTCTATCTTTGTAACATCCCCGATCCGGGAGATGTCTGGCAGGGGATAGACCATACCTCTGACTCAATAATCATAACAATATTATTACTCGTTCCTCTAATTATTTATCATAAGTATGGGTCCATGGCCGAAATTAACAACTGAACATGCAAATTTAACTTTAATAACTAAATACATAAAATCACATGTCTTTACAATGACTAACACATAATCAGGAACTAATATATGACTTTTATTTGACATGTCTAGACTCTCACTTTTTCTAACTTGAACTGGAGGACTCCAACCCTAGTGACTGCATCCGTATCCGTCCTCTCGAGCTCGTCCTCCGAGAATACCTGTAACCATAAAAAATTGGGAGTGAGGGATTAGACCGTTATACGATCTAAGTGAGTGGACTATAAAACTGAAATACTAACATCAAAAGTTTTGATCTTTAAACCAATGTTCCAGAAGTAACTTGTATGAAAGCCTTTTTCTAAAATAAAAAAAAAACTGTGTCTGAAAATCTCTTTTATAAAACTCATCTTTCTGAAACTGCTTTTAAAGCTCTGGATTCTAAAAACTAGTTCTAAAATATGATTTCTAAAGCTGAATACTGAAAAATCTGGAGTTTGAAAACTAGTATGTATCTGAAAAACTTGACTTACGAGGGCATTACGTATCGTCGTCTCCCCATACGCCTAACTAGAGCCAGCAGTGAAAATCCATGACTTTAGGGTGTTACGTATCGCCGTCCCCCAAAGCATGCCACTACTGTCCCTGAAACTGGTGGTTTTGGGACATTACGTATCGTCGTCCCCCAGCCATAAACTAGAACTGGGGTTGCGGATCTATGTTACCCTCCAAGCTCTAAAACTAGGGTCTAGGGGCGTTACGTATCGTCGTCCACCTAGCCCTGATCTAGGATCTGGGGGCGTTACGTATCGTCGTCCACCCAGTCCTCTACATGTGCACATGTTCTTTATCCTGCAATTTCAAACTGCATCAAGTTGCATACTGGGGTGTGTTTTTCCTAATGCCCCGAAAAACCATAAAATCATGCTTTAAAAACATTTATGTCTAAAACATAACTTAAAACATAAATTTCATGAAATAACTGTGATAAAAGAAATATAACGCCCTAAAGCGTAAAAAAAATAAGTATGTTAAGAACATACGAAAAGAAAATCCAGTAAAGAGAAAATGTCCACTCACAGTATTAGAATCTAGCTGGCACTAGATCCTTTGTCGAAGAACTTGCGGTTCCTGTGGATAATCTATGATCGAGACTTAATTAGCATGTAAGTTGTAAAAATGAATATCAAAATTTAACTAAGCTGAGTGATGCATCAATATATCTCGTCTATAAGGCTTATCGTGCTTATATCTCGTTATAAGGTATACCTACGAACTGATACGAGACTTATAAGGCGGCCTCAAGAATGCTAGAAAGGAACAGGGATGGCTTAAGACTGATTCGGGTCATATTTTGAACTTGTGTCGCGACGTAGGCCATGGTGCGTCGCGACGCGCATGAACCTGAGGCGTGCCCAAATTTTACTCTTTCTCATCGCGACGTAAAACCCTCCAGCGTCGCGACGCGAAGCAGATTCCAGGTTTCTATTTTTCTTCTTCAATTTCAATTCACCCAAATGCACAACCCTATCATTCCCATACCAGAACCAATGTTTAATACATCATATTACTCTCAATTCTTCATAAGCTACATCATCATCTCATCAATAACCAACTTCCAATCTATCCCATATTATCCATAAGATTAAACTCATTTCATCATCATCATCTTCTTCTTCTTCTTCTTCTTCTTCTTTTTTTCTTCTTCTTCTTCTTCTTCTCTTCTTCTTCTTCTTCTCTTCTTCTTCTTCTTCTTCTTACTCTCAATTCTTCATAAGCTACATCATCATCTCATTAATAACCAACTTCATCAATAACCAACTTCCAATCTATCCCATATTATCCATAAGATTAAACTCATTTCATCACCTTCTTCTTCTTCTCTTCTTCTTCGAAAATAAGAGATTATGTGTTGAAAGTAGATTGGAAGGTTTTAAAATGAAGCTTCTTCACGTTGGAAAATGCAAGGTTTCGAGAACTGGTTACGTGATTCCTCATTATATCGTTATACGCCTAAAAGTTTCTTGTTTCGATTATAAAAAGAAAAATAAACTCTGATTGAGCTGATTCTTAAACCATTGAACTCGTTTTTTCGAGATGAAAAACTTTTGTGTTGAACACTTTTCGAAATTTACATCAGAAAGACTTCCAAAATATGAATTTTTGAGAAAGCCTCATAGTAGTGACCTAATTATAATTTCACAGAGTCATAATGTAATTTTCAGAAATTTTTCTATAAATACCCCATAGTTTCAAGTAATTGCAAACATTTCATAAGCTTACCATATCTCACACACGTACCCCGTCCCCAAAATGTGCCTTGAAGGGAAACAGTCGCGCCGACGACCTACCGGCCATCACCGATTGGCGCGACCAACCAAATGAGAGCAGCCCCAGCACGCTGTGAAGGGTGATGGAGATGAGGAAAACACACGGTAGTGAGTTTCGCGATCCCAACTCATCATTTCGTTTACCGGTCTGAGCCAACTGCCAAATCGAAGCTCTCGGAGAGTACTGCAAGTTGGCAGTGATAGTTTTCTCGTTCCATGCACAGTTACATACGAATCGAGAGAAGAAGTGGAGGTGAATAGTAATATCGAATGAACAGTATCTCTGATCGAAATTTCAACGCATTCGTGGGATCATTTGGAGTCTGTATGCCCTCAAAATCTCTGTAAGACCTTTTGGTAAAAACTCGCAAATTTTAAGTTTATCGTTAAATATTTGGATGTATCCAGTAGTTTCGTAGAGTAGCGTATTGATATAAATTGAATTATTTTAGCATGGGTATATTGAATATGTGCATTTGATAGAATTTGAGTGAAAACGGAATGAGTTGGATTGATCCGATAAATTAAGTAAGTTTTGGTAAAAGTAAGTTTTGCGTTTATTGATGTGTTTTTTATCGTAATGATAGATATGAGATATATATGATGATGCAATAATGTTTGGTAAAATCCAGGTTGGTTCGGAGGGTTTGGTACCCTTCTGTAGTGTTTACGGAAACTTGTTCGGAGGATTTTCTAAAAACATGCAAACCAAGGATTTAAGTTAACTAGTGGCTCGAATTAGTTGATAATGATGTTTTAAGATTATTGGAACTGAAAATATTGAAATTGGACCTGATTTGGTTGTCTCGGAAAGATCTGGAACATTCTCAAATCTAAGTCGAGAATTTCGTAAGTCGCGATTCTGACGTCGTTTTTGTTGAGGCAGTTGTGGAACCCTTAGGGTCAGATCGGTGTCTCACGTAGCGGAAGTGGGTCTAACCCATAGATATCAAGTATGGGTATAATTTTAAATAATTTAATGAAATACTATATTCCATTACGGGTGTACAGGAAAAAACCGGGACGGAATCAGAGTCTGGAAACTCAAAAATGGAAGAAATAGTGCATGTGGGCACTGTAGCGCCCATGTCTCTCCATTTTTTTTATGCTTTGTTTTCAAAACAAAGCTTCAGCTCTCTGGAAAATTACCAGAGAACTGGAACAATTAGGGTCTATTACCCTAATAGCTTCCGGTCTTCCCTAAACACTTCAAAAAAACCCAAAATTAATTTTTTAATATAAAAACTAACATCAACACATGTTATAGAATAAAAATCAAGTTTTTCAAAATATAAAATATTTTTACAATAACATAAATTTGTTCTAAATACGCACTTGTGTAGATTTCGAATCCAAAACACAAACCAAATTAGAATCCCAATTAGAAATGTCTCGTGAACAATTCTAGTTCACCTAAAGGTGGTCAAGTGAATCTAGAATGGTAGCCATAGCTATAAGCTTTAATCTAGAGTTCCAAACTCTTATTAATGTCCAATATGAACATCTTTGACATAATACATAAGCATGTTGTGTTTATACTTCTAAAGTATACTAACATAATTGATTAGTCTTATTTCAACATTAAGCTATGTGATCATGCATCTAATACATAAAAGAACATAGCTTAGGAGAAGATTAATCATTACCTAGTAAGCTTGATGCAAGATTCAATATACTTCTCCTTTGTTGAAATGGGTGGAGAACCTCCAAGGTGTGCAAGCTTGACTTCAAAATCCAACCTTGATTTACAATGCTAGCAAGATTCACTTCAAGATCCAATCTTGATTTCTCCTAGATGAAATGTTGTAGAGACCTCACAAGCTTCTCTAAACACTTCTCTAACTTATATTAATCTCTCAAGAATTATTTGTGTATAGCTTACTCAAGCTTTTGCTTATGCTTATACTTGTAATTAAAAATTTCCTTAATCTTTCTATTTGTAGCAAAAATTAGACAATTTTTAATTAATAAAAGTTATAATCAACTTTTAGGTGGGCTTAATCTAATTTGTCTAAATATGTATAATTAAGTGTGACTAATCTCCATTGTCTCCCAGTTTGATTTAATCCAATTAAATCAAGCCAAATATTAGGAAATGGATTAGTTAAATGTTTGCCACTTTGATTTAATCCAATTAAATCAAGCCAAAACCACCTATTATTACATACTTAAAATTATCATAATATCTTCAAATGGTAGAGATAATTATGATTTTACAATTAAGACTTTGTGTAATTATTGAATTAATCCAATTAGATTAAAGTAAATAATCAATGTTATCCAATAACACTTGATTATCTTAGTTAATAATGATAATATCGAATATTATCTTTTATCAAAATTAATCAGCTACCCAAGTGCTCAACGAGTACACTTCATATTGGGACTTTCTAAGTTCAGACACATTCTTCATATACGTCTAGCTAATATGTATGCAATTCGGCCACCTCCGAATTCGCGAAGAACACAAATGACATTTCTAAACTATACAAGTCGAGATAATTACATATGTTTATAATCCTTCTCTCGTAGGCTATCAGAGTTGTGTTTAGGAAACATAGAATACACCGTCAAGTTTCCAAAGGTGCACATCTCATGTCGACATGTCCACGATTCTTTACAACTGATGTAATTGACCCTAGGTGATCGGCTTTGGCCAAAGTCTTAAGAATCGTGACTTACTCACATGGATACCTAAACCTCTTATGGTATATATACGGGCTGACGGATCCTATCTTGATTCACACTTTATTACTGAGTGCATCGGTCCACACCCAACGAACATCTAGAGGCCAGACCATAAAAGGTTTCTAACATACATGACATCAAAGTGTAGAGGATCTCACAAAAAATCAATGATATCCTATTGTCAAAGGATCACATATGCTACTCGACTCGAGGAGATTCCTATTAACTGTGGTATGTACTTCCAACTATTAGGAATCACTTGTGAGTCATTCAGTATTCGGTCTAACCAATACCCACATGTTTATACGAGCTTCCAAAGCATTAGAACTCCAATTCCAATATACGACATGTGATAGTCTTATAGGTTATAGGAATTCGACTGTATTCCAAAATCAATGACTATGAATATATATACTTTAAGAATAGTTTATAATGGCAATACTTATCCCAATGTCGAACCACCTAGTGTCGAATATTACTACATGACTATTCTAAGGTCGATGTCATTCTTAGTATATTTATACATCAATCTAATATGCATAATGACAATACCATTAATAAGGTTTGAAATGAAAATGTAGTTATTTTAATAATAAATAATAAAATATAATGTACTATACATTATCCGGATTGCGCGCTCAAGCACAAACTCCAAAACTCCACTTGCTTAGTGTTAATTAGGATGGTACAGTAGTCTCATCCCATCCTCATGTTTATCCAATAAATTAGGAGGTTGGGCCTTAGTAAGCGGATCTGCTATATTGTCTAGTCTTTGAACCTTAAAGACCACTAAGTCTTTTGACCGGCGTAAACACACACGTATAACGCAAGCGTACGTATCGTTTAAGTAGTATAAAAATATCGATCCCTAGAGGACTTAGTTCCTACTGTTGTTATTAATTATTGATACTATTTATTTACAGATATCTAATTAAGGGAGAAGAGAATGATTGCTTGATTGATTTGATTGATTGTAGATTTTCTAAATAAATAAATAAAAAGTCAAAAGAAAATACTAAGGAAAATAAAGAAAAGACTCAAAGATCTAGGGTTGTGACTCCACACAATATTATTAAAAAGATGAATTGATTCTCTTGTTTATGTGTAATAAATTAATTTGCTAACCTGGAACCCGATGATATGCAAAAGCCTCTTCCGATGGTCAGACGCATATACCATGTATAACCCAATTGAACCATATTCCTATGTCAACCAAATTACCTGGATTCATTAAGACCAATTTCCAATTATGGCTACCCCCGCCCGACAGGTATATTCCTATCCTGTAAGGAAATCTATTAAAGGGTTATCTATCCTCAAGGAAGATCGTGGGCTATTGAATCTAAGGCTGAAACTTAAAATCCCTATGTCTAGTTCATTTTAAGTTTACCAAATCAATCTTATTAATGGCCAGTTAACAAGAAGCATTAAGCTTAAGACTCAATAAATAATCTAAAGAATTACCCATAAAAAGAAAATCAATTATTAAGTGTGGATATTGTGTTTCATCACTTCCCTAGAATAAAATAAAATGCTGGGGGTTAGATGATCCACATTTAATATTTCTTATCTAGGAATCTCACTTATTATAAAATATAAATTATTTTCTATTATGCTTTCTCAGGAATTAATAATGTTAAACATTTAAAACTAGCCACATAGGCGGTAATCCATTTAGTCCAATTACACCAGCCATATAGGCGGTAATTATCTGTCACATAAAGACCAGCCATATAGGCGGTAAAGTAATTTATATTTAGATCGACCATATAGGCGGTAATAAAGTCTGACATTAATTCATCCGGTTAAATTATAATTTATAAATTATAGTTAAGTGAGATTTACCTAGATAATTATATTAAAGGTTTCACATTTTACCCCAGCGGAAATTTAACTACAAAACATAAAGTAAATAAATAAAAAGCTGTAATAAAAACTAAAAATAAAAATACATAATTTTATTATTACAAAACTAGATGCTTCCTATGAACTCAGGGAAAAAATCCCAAGGAAAGCACACCAAATGAAGTGGTGAAGGCCTGAATTTATAGGCATTTTCTGGAACCGGCGTCGCGACGCCAAAGGCCTTGGCGTCGCGATGCCAAGACGCGTCTTCGGTTAACACGGGTTGACCATGCAGATTCTGTCGGCATAATCATGTGCTGACACGTGTCACGCAGTGAAAGTGGTGCAATGAGAAGTCGACACGTGGCATACGGTGATTAGCTGAGCTTTCGGTCCAATGAACATCTGACACGTGGCACGCGCTTAGGATCGGTTCAATAAGAGATTGACATGTGGCAGCATGTGATTCACCGATAATTCGGTCCAATGAGAGATTGACATATGGCACGCGCTTGCTTTGGTCCAATGATATTTCTACACGTGGCAGCCAGCGCATTTTAGCTGATCTTCTATGATGATGACACGTGGCACGGCGCACGTTAGCAAGGTCGGCGCACGTTACCAAGTCCAATTTCTCAAATTATAACACGTGTCCCTCAGCGCACGTTAGCATGACCGGCTCACTTTAGGCATCGCGACGCGGAAGGTCTTGGCGTCGCGACGCGGATAATTTACCGAATTGCCCTTTTTTCATTTTTTCTCTATTTTAGCCCCAAATTACTTCCAATGCTTTCCCAACTTTATTTATCTGCAAAATAACACAAAACACATCAAAATGTTCACAAAACCCGAGAAACTATACAAAATATTAGGTTAGATGAGTGGGAAATGGTGATATAAATACAACTCATCATATTTTCGTTCAACAATGTCTCTAATCACGTGATATTTACTATTCACATGTTTAGACTTTGAATACACACTCGGCTCCTTAGTCTGTGCGATGGCTCCATTTTTATCACATTACAATAGGATCGAATCCTATGAGCAATGCCAAGTTATGTGATAACATTTCTAATCTATACAGCTTCTTTAGCAGTTTCTAAAACTGCTATAAATTCCGCCTCAGAAGTGCAATCAACTGTTGAGTCTTCCTATGAACATCGTCAACTAACTGCACTGTTATTAATGGTAAAAATATATCCAGATGTAGACTATCTATCATTTGGATCTCCTTAGAAGTTAGTGACTATATAAACCTTAAATTGTAGCTCATCCTCTCCATATATCAGAAACTTATGCCTAGTACACTTAAAATATTTCAGGATATGTTTCACGGCTGTCCAATGATCATTACCTGGATCAGATTGATATTAGCAACTCACAATGACACTGAAACTAATGTCAAGTCTAGTATATAACATAACATATATAATGCTTCTTAGAAGCATATGGCATGAGTATAAGCTAAACACTTCTTGAACGACTATGTTTAGTTAATAAGTTATGTATCAAAGGTTTCCAGATAGAAAATATGAAACTAAGTATGTTTGATCGATAAATGAAAGATATGATGACTGTTAAAGTTATGGCATTTGTATTTGTAATGATATATATTCGTATGTTTGAAATATATGTATGTATATGAGTGTTTGAATGATGTCTTTTAATGTTTGTCATGGATGTGCTTGTGTATGAGAAGTCGTGCGATGAGTTTGTGTTCCATGATATGTGTGCATGTGTGTATGTTTAATTGGTTGAAGTTTTCGTGGTATAATAGTCAAGCTGGTTAGGGATTCGTTCGGATGGAATTCATCTCATACATATTCTAAAATAGGTAATGAGTCTCTAACGAACATTGTATGTGTAAACCATCCATATATATGTATTATTTAATTATGTGTTTTGTGATGTATTGGCTGTTATATATGCTTCATTGTTGGTTGCACAATGACAGTATGTATGTTTGAGTGTATCTGTGTGTGACAGAATTTGTGATATATATGGACTGTGTGTGCTATTGGGGAACGAATGAATGACTTGAAAACTGATGTGAAAATAAGATGTTATAAGTGTGTTTGCTAAGTTCGTTATTGTATATGCATACATTATGGAAGAGACTGAATGTGTTTGTAGAATTTTGATAATGTGTCGTAGAATTCTAAAATTGTATTTACATGAATGTAAGAGAAGTGGGCTATGGTTTCTGAACTGATATGCGTGAAAGTGTATAAGTCACGAATGTTAAGCTAACGTAAGGTTATCGAAATGAAAAAAAGTTTGTTTTAAAATGAAGGAAGGTTGTTTGACTTATCGATTTGAGGATATTTCAAAGGTGTGCATTCATAATAAAGTTTAAGTATATGACTTCATGTTTCTTATTATTGTAATGGTTTCGATGTAAAATGACTTATTCTATGATATTTGTGTTGATGCCTTGTGTGATTTGAATGTTCGGCTAGTAGATTGGCATGTATGTGAATATATATATATATGAGAATTTGACAAGGTAAAGTATAAAAGATAATAAAAGTTGATAAACCTGAACTTGTAATTATTTAGTAATTCTGATAAACTGTTGATATGTTTGACTTGTATGTTTGTTTGTAATACTAGCATGGTTACTTACTAAGTTTTGAAACTCACACCAAACCAATTGCTAGTTTTGCAGGTTGGCTACCAGATGGGTCAACCACTTCAGCTTTGGAAGCTATGCTCGAGACACGGATCACCCAAGTTGCAGTCACCCTCGCAAGTGTCATAGGAGAAAGTCTTAAAGGTTTAGGATATATAATTATCATGTTAATCGTCGAGCTGAGCATGATGTTTGTATTTATTAAATAAAATTTTTGATTGCTTATGATGTTATGGGCACAATGCCATTGAGTGTTGATGGATGATGTGGGCAAGGCCCACTTCTGACACCATTCGTTTTTTTTATATTCTTTTTATATTCTTTTTTTTCTATGCAAAGTATTACTTCAGCCTGTCCACATTGATGGGCTCGGTGAACTCGTTCCCTTCCAAATCTGATAGTCTCACTGCTCCATTACCCATCACCTTTTGGACTTGGTAGGGCCCTTTCCAATTGAGCCTCAACTTTCCCATTGGGTCCATTATCAGTGTCTTTGATTGCTTGAGCACTAGATCACCTTCTCTGATCTTGGTGGGACATACCTTCTTGTTGAAAGCCCTGGCCAACCTTTTCTGGTAAAGCTGCATATGGTACAACGCCTTTATCCTTTTCTCATCCAGTAATGCTAGCTATTCGAACCTTTGCGAGGCCCATTCATGCTCAGGCAATCCTGCCTCTGCTAGTACCCGCATTGGCTGTATCTCTATTTCCACCGGTAACACTACCTCCATCCCGTAAACCAAAGCATAGGGTGTGGCTCTTGTTTTCGTTCTCACTGAAGTTCTATACCCCTACAGGGCATACGGTAGTTTTTCAGCCCAATCTTTATAAATTTTCATCATTTTAGCTAATATTTTCTTTATGGTTTTGTTGGCCGCCTCCACCGCCTCATTAGCCTGTGGCCTGTAAGGTGATGATTTGTTATGCCTTTGTTAGTGTTCCTAGAACATGTCAAGGATCTCTAAGATGAAATTTATGTGTGAATACTCAAAGAAGTTGCAGAAATACTTACATTGATTCGGTTGGATGGATGTATGAAGTTTATGTAGGGGTTTTAAGGGGCTAAATCCGGTAACGCAGCGGAAGCGGTGGAAAATCGTATTTTCCGATTTCAAAACTTTTTCTCGAATTAATTAAATAAACATATTTATTTAATATTCCAATAATCAAATTATGAAATAAAATTCAATAAATCATATTTAGGTGAATTTACCAAATTACCCTTACTTTGGTATTTTGTCCATTTTAGTCCAAAATTGATCTAATCAATTTTGAATGATTCTAAATCATTTCTAAGATGAACTTAGCATGTTCAAAACATCAAAACACCAAAAGCAACCAAATCCCCAAATTTTATCATCCTTGGCCGAATGCTCCCAATGGTGGGCATTTTGTGTCTTTTGTCATTTCATGTCTCAAAACACATCCAAATGTAATCCAATCAACATGAAACTTTATATGCATCATATACACATCCAAATACAAAACATATATGAAAAGCCCCAAATTTGGAATTGGTCATGAACCCTAATTTTTCAATTTCATCAAATTGGACAAATTAGACCAAATTGGTTAAATACAACACTTCAATCATCTTTCTTCCATCCAATCAAAGTCTCAACACAATGAAACAACTCAAGATCAAATCTAGGTCATCTAAGAGTGGGTCAACAACTCTAGATTAGCAACATGGTTTCCAAAACCTTAAAGAAAGCTTATAACTACAATAGTCACAACCTTCCTTCATCATACATGCTCAACACTTCCATCAAAACTTCCATCAACAAAAACACAAGGAATAAAGAAAGAAATAACCTAAGAACATCATATGTTAAAGCCTAGATCCTAAGGAACATTTTCCTTTCTAATAGCAAGTTGGAAAAACTCACTAAAATCCAAGCTTTCTTTGATTTCTTCTTTCTTTCTCACAAGCTTCCTTTGCTTCCATTAATGGAGTTTTTCTTTAAAGTGTATTAGGTTAACATTTCAATGAAATGAAATCAATATATACTTGCCCAAAGAAGGCCTTGGCCGAAATTGGCCATAAAGTAATACCAAATAATTAATTTCAATTTCATTTGAATTTCATTAATCAACTTGATAAAATATCTAAATAACACTTTATAGATATTTATATTAAGTCAACAAATGCAACTTAGAAAAATATAACTCTTATATTTAAAGTGTAATGGCCGAAATTAATGAAAAATAAAGGAAAAAAATATTTTCATTTTCAAACAATTTTTGAACAAATATCTTAAGAAGTCAAAATCAATTTGACAACCTTTTCCTTTAATGTATAAGTCAACAATTGCAACTTATAATCATTTCCTAACTTTATCATTTGGTGATATATTTATATTTTAATTATATTAATCATTTAACAATTAAATAATTAATTAAATACAAATATATCAAATATATGTATTATATTTACTTTAAATATCTCAAACACATATATTGATGATATATGTCAAATACCTTTATTTGACTATTTATTAATGTGTATTTAATAATATCATATATTAAATACAAATACACATTAATTAGGAAATGACGGTTCGGCCCGTTCGCATGTATTTTTCGTTTAACGATTAAACGATTTATAAATAATCATCATTATTCATAAATGTTGCTCTAGTGCTCTACGAGTATGTTTCATTATTGAGACTCTCTAGATTGAGGTATATCCGTCACGAAATCCAATTTCATGTCCATAATCTATCTACCCGTAGATTATGACGATCACGGATAAACTAGCTGAATCATACAGGTCGAGGTCATTGCATACGTATAATCCCTCGTCACAGGTATCCAGATAATCCCAGAGATATAGATGTAAACGTTAAATCTCTATAGGTATTATCTCATCGACGTATCTATTAGCAATCTTTAAATAACACTCGAAACTTACTTCCGATGTATACTGTGGCCACAGATTTAACAGACTGCTAATTATATATGGACTACCTATGCTCTGTACACAGAACTGACGGATCCTATCTTGACACACACATGATATCCTGAGGATCGATCCACACCCAACGAACAGGCGGAGGTCTGATCTAAATAGATCGGTGACGTGACTGCCATCTAAGTGTGGAGGATGTCTCATACATCCACAGTGGTGTCTCAAGTCGAAGGACCACTATGCTACTCAACCCGAGAAGATTCTTATTGACGTTGGTGTACCATCCATTAAGAATCTTCGGTGAGCCGTTCAGTGTTTATCCACTATAAACACCTACACGTCTATACGAGTCTCCATAGACTCATGGTTCATTGGGATAAACCATCGGACCAAGTCACGATATACGACATGTACTGGTCTCAACGGATTTGACTAACCGACCCGTGTTAGCAAATCTTGACCAGGAACTATTTGATAATATACATATAGCAGTGACACTTCCCAATGTCAATTACAAACTAACTTTGTAACTGTGTACTGCATTATATATTATCGGGCCTTTGTCTAATATATACATATCACTAAACCATATTTAGTTTCAATCTAATCGTAATCAGATCGAATACGTATATAAGAACAAGAGGTGCAACCATAAATAAGTAATATTATGGAATAAGGGGATGTTCGTATTCATGAATCAGACATAAATACGGCCCGGATTGGCGCTCTGAGCACCAACCCCAACAATTTCTCCCACTTGCTCTAGTGCCAATCCACGGTATCATATACACGTCTCAATGTGCATCGTATGCACATGGTCCTCAAAAGCTCACCCAGTACTTAAGAGGTAGGCAACCAAAACATGTCCGCTATGACATATTGAGTTTGTCAAACAAACTTTATCGTTTCCCATAGTCAGCATCATTCATATTTTGTAGAATCTAGATTATACATTAATATGACTCTGATGCTACTTCAGTATTGTGCTACAGCTACTGAGTTGTCCAAGTATTTAGGATCAAATCCAAAATACTATGAAGACAACCGCAAGCACAATAACAATTCAACACTTCTATTTTATAAGGTCACTATGCAACTTCATAAGTCAATACTTCATAAGTTGCATCTAACTCTACTCAGTAGTAGAATCCTTCGTGACACTCCCACTGCATCTTTTGTGACTCTTTATGACGTAGACTGTCTAACGTCATAATTAGTCTCAAAACTAATATGACCCTAATGGTTGCAGACTATATTCTCCATGAATTAGAAACTCGTTCTTAATATCTCAAAGATCACAAAAAACGTGTTTCAAGATCCATCATATGGTCTATAGGATGTCAAAATAACTCGTAACAATTACGATTAAATCAATATCTATAATCGCACATTATAAAGTATTTATTATGTCATCATCAAATGATACATAAGATTGATTAGACATTCTAATCAATATCTCTTTCGAAAAAAGGAATCATCCTTTACGAAAAATGAATACTTTATATAAGACACACAATAACTGTCGAACAGTTATACTAAATGTCATACAGATAGCCTTGTTATGTCTCTCATTAGATCATATCTAATGTACGACTAATAGGAGTATCTCACAAGTCTCTTGGTTTTATATCTTATATAAAACTTTATATCGTATATAAAAGAGACTACTCCCACTTTTATCACGGAGTGGAGTAAAGAAGACTTAGGTAAATCTTTTACCTCATAAACATCTCATTATTACTATAATAATGACAATGTCGTTAAGATATATAACACTAGAAAGTAAGTAATATATACGCTCCCACTAACCCTTCTAATCACATATGTATTCTATATACTTTGACAAGATCAGACAATCTGACGATATCAAAAATAGAGAACACATACTTCTGGAAGACTTATCCGAGTCTACAATAGGCTCTATAAGCTAACACACTAAACTGCGATTTCAGTAGAACACAAACTCTAGGGCAATTTCAGAATGAATTCTTCAAATAAGGAAATCACAACTGATCTCTTATCTGAATAAGTCATCCAAAAATGCCACTTTGCATTCTTTAGCTAAAATATACAGTTTATTATCAACATTAACCAATATATCTTTAATTGTTCAATTAGTGTGACTAGAGATAAGTTTTCTCAGAATCTACAATAGATTGCTGAGTATAACTTTTCTCACTGTCATACTATAAAGGTCAAACCTTTAATAAGCTCACATTGCTTCCGTTGTGCAAACAATTAGCACATATCATGAACTAATTCATAATGAAAGCGTAATCAAGTTCAAAACTTGATCATAGTAAGCTATGAACAATCTTAGATCTAAGGTTCAATGGTGAACTTCCAGAATCGATATCAAATATCGCTTCCATTAAAAGTCGTAGGATAATTTTTTCTTCAATAAGAAAACAACGGAACCATTAAGTATCAAATACTCGTGAATGATTCTGTTATCCTATTGGACTTGTACGGAAGATGTATAAGGGTTGTTTCATCTTATTAATTACATAGTTCCATTTATAATTTATCATTCTCACATTTGACTTCAATAAGTCAAGTCTTTTCTACAATAGTTAACATCTGATGTTACACACCAAGTAATAAAACGATTTTATTACTTAGATCGTAGGAAAGATATTCTATTAAATAGAATACAAAATTCTATTAAACAGAATAAACGATAAACTTTTACTTATACCTCCGAGGTGTAAGTAATTTCCATTATATAACTATTAATAAAAGAAAGATTGAAATCTCAAACTTTTCAAGATTCAAATTTTCTACCTATACATATCATATATGCAACTGTAGAAAATAATGGAACATTAATTAAAGAGATGAATTAGTGTTACTGGAGTATAACCCCAAGAGTATTGAAACTAATTCGGTAACTTTCAATATCAGACGAATCAAATCATATAAGATTCGATTGCTCCCACTACTCAATTCCATCAAGATGGAATCGTGGAAGAACAATATTGAATATGAATCATATTCACTAAATAACCTTAGAACTAATTGCTTTAAATTCATACGTTTGATCGTATCAAAGATCTTTGAACAGTTCAAAGACATGTTATGAATTTTGAGGATAGAATTCTCTAAAACCTTTAGATTGAATATATTTGAACAAGTCAAAATGTTCAATCTACGTTTCATCAGAACGGATTGAAAGTACTTGATACTTTCAAGACTTTCAATATGTGTTCCTTCAGAAACACGTAACTAAGTTATGACAATTCATCAACTAAGTTACGAAATAAAGAAAACTACCTTAAGCAATTATTATTTATAAAACTACATACATCCAATGTATCAGTTAAATAAATTTGGTGGTCCAATGACAATCATTGGTTAAACGAGATCTTAATCACTTTCCTGAATACAATATTCATTAAATGGATAAGGATGTGTAGTGTGATCTAGTATCAAACCATCATTTACCATACGGAATAAGCATCCAATGCTTAAGTGATTAAACTCATAAAGCACCGTTCTAAATTATTTACTTTACCGAATAATTCTATTTATGTTTATCTCTACGTCAATGACACTACTAGTTATTATAAAATATGTAACAATTGTTTATAAAGAACAAGTGACTATCCAATAGTCGCAAGTTCCGATATCAAATATCAAAACAATCGTTAACCAATATTTCAAATAACTAGACGGGAGATCTGGTATCCAATACCTATAGTTGTAGTATTGTGAAAATCAATATTTTCATACACAAATATACGCATCTCCTTTCTTTAGCTTTACTATTTGCATTCAACTATTCACAACAATTGTAAATAACTGATTAGCAAATTGTGTCAGACACATTACCTCTAAAGGTAATTAAAGCTTAGAAATGTCATTACTAGATAAACAAATACCTAATAGGGCTTTCTAAATGCCAGTCAAGAATCTCGAGACATGAACTAATTCAAGTCAATTCTTACTGCATAAGAAACTATTGTCTCTAAAGTATTATATCCTAAAGGGGATATCTATCTAGATTATCTATCATGACTTAGAAACTAAGTCACTTAACCATCTTTTATTTTGAAGAAAATCGGAACAATAGTTCCCGATGGTTTAGACCAATCTAATAATATCCTAGTCTAGTAGTATCTAGAACCTATTCTAGAATAACTGCAACCAAGAGTCAAGTCAGATAACATATCAAAATATGTGTGCAGTAAATAAAAGTTTAATTCTATATAAACAATAGAATAAGGAAACAAACAAGCAGCAGCAATTTCCATAATAACATACACTGCCTAAGTTATGGAAATTTTTAAACTTAGCAGTGCCTCCCACTATTTTTACGTAATGCCGTAATCCCCAACGGAAAGACGAGAATTCAATAATTAAATCGAATTCCATAATGGGAAGAGGACCCCATGAATATATTTCGACTCACAGCAGAGGCACGGTCTCGCCGACGTATATTCACAGGTAGACAACTAATTGTCAATCACTCACTAGTGACTCCATGGTTCTGGTCCTGGCCGTTTCTCGTTGTCGCTGCGAAGGCAGGCCCACAAGGAGACGTACCAAGGTTAAACTTGTCAATGATAAACTCAAGTTACTTGCGTAACCCTGACAGCTAGGGCACGTTCAGGATTCCGCTTTCGCTTGAATTTATCTAGTATCTAATATACATTCGGCATAAATAAATTTCTATCAGCTACACCCTCACAGCAGAGGCACGGTCTCGGATGTAGACAACGAAAAGATATTTATAAACCGTATTGACAAGACGGACCAAGAAACAAGTATTCCAAATACTAGTTACTTTAAAACCTTATTAAGCGGGGATATTCCATTAAGTGTCATACAACCTAAATCTAATCAAATTAGATTATAACATGCATGTATAAAGTCAAGAAAACATGATTAAACATTGAATAAAACAAGCTAATCATTTATGGAGGCCTAGAATCAGACTCGCTCTGATACCATTTTGTAGGGGTTTTTAGGGGCTAAATCCGGTAACGCAGCGGAAGCGGCGGAAAATCCTATTTTCCGATTTCAAAACTTTTTCTCGAATTAATTAAATAAACATATTTATTTAATATTCCAATAATCAAATTATGAAATAAAATTCAAAAATCATATTTAGGTGAATTTACCAAATTACCCTTACTTGGTATTTTGTCCATTTTAGTCCGAAATTGATCTAATCAATTTTGAATGATTCTAAATCATTTCTAAGATGAAATTAGCATGTTCAAAACATCAAAACACCAAAAGCAACCAAATCCCCAAATTTTATCATCCTTGGCCGAATGCTCCCAATGGTGGGCATTTTGTGCCTTTGTCATTTCATGTCTCAAAACACATCAAATGTAATCCAATCAACATGAAACTTTATATGCATCATATACACATCCAAATACACAACATATATGAAAATCCCCAAATTTGGAATTGGTCATGAACCCTAATTTTTCAATTTCATTCAAATTGGACAAATTAGACCAAATTGGTTAAATACAAAACTTCAATCATCTTTCTTCCATCCAATCAAAGTCTCAACACAATGAAACAACTCAAGATCAAATCTAGGTCATCTAAGAGTGGGTCAACAACTCTAGATTAGCAACATGGTTTCCAAAACCTTAAAGAAAGCTTATAACTACAATAGTCACAACCTCCTTCATCATACATGCTCAACACTTCCATCAAAACTTCCATCAACAAAAACACAAGGAATAAAGAAAGAAATAACCTAAGAACATCATATGTTAAAGCCTAGATCCTAAGGAACATTTTCCTTTCTAATAGCAAGTTGGAAAAACTCACTAAAATCCAAGTTTTTTTGATTTCTTCTTTCTTTCTCACAAGCTTCCTTTGCTTCCATTAATGGAGTTTTTCTTTAAAGTGTATTAGGTTAACATTTCAATGAAATGAAATCAATATATACTTGCCCAAAGAAGGCCTTGGCCGAAATTGGCCATAAGTATATACCAAATAATTAATTTCAATTTCATTTGAATTTCATTAATCAACTTGATAAAATATCAAATAACACTTTATAGATATTTATATTAAGTCAAAAAATGCAACTAAGAAAAATATAACTCTTATATTTTAAGTGTATGGCCGAAATTAATGAAAAATAAAGGAAAAAAATATTTTCATTTTCAAACAATTTTTGAACAAATATCTTAAGAAGTCAAAATCAATTTGACAACCTTTTCCTTTAATGTATAAGTCAACAATTGCAACTTATAATCATTTCCTAACTTTATCATTTGGTGATATATTTATATTTTAATTATATTAATCATTTAACAATTAAATAATTAATTAAATACAAATATATCAAATATATGTATTATATTTACTTTAAATATCTCAAATACATATATTGATGATATATGTCAAATACCTTTATTTGACTATTTATTAATGTGTATTTAATAATATCATATATTAAATACAAATACACATTAATTAGGAAATGACGGTTCGGCCCGTTCGCATGTATTTTTCGTTTAACGATTAAACGATTTATAAATAATCATCATTATTCATAAATGTTGCTCTAGTGCTCTACGAGTATGTTTCATTATTGAGACTCTCTAGATTCAGGTATATCCGTCACGAAATCCAATTTCATGTCCATAATCTATCCACCCGTAGATTATGACGATCACGGATAAACTAGCTGAATCATACAGGTCGAGGTCATTGCATACGTATAATCCCTCCGTCACAGGTATCCAGATAATCCCAGAGATATAGATGTAAACGTCAAATCTCTATAGGTATTATCTCGTCGACGTATCTATTAGCAATCTCTAAATAACACTCGGAACTTACTTCCGATGTATACTGTGGCCACAGATTTAACAGACTGCTAATAATATATGGACTACCTATGCTCTGTACACAGAACTGACGGATCCTATCTTGACACACACAGGATATCCTGAGAATCGATCCACACCCAACGAACAGGCGGAGGTCTGATCTAAATAGATCGGTGACGTGACTGCCATCTAAGTGTGGAGGATGTCTCATACATCCACAGTGGTGTCTCAAGTCGAAGGACCACTATGCTACTCAACCCGAGAAGATTCTTATTGACGTTGGACCATCCATTAAGAATCTTCGGTGAGCCGTTCAGTGTTTATCCACTATAAACACCTACACGTCTATACGAGTCTCCATAGACTCATGGTTCATTGGGATAAACCATCGGACCAAGTCACGATATACGACATGTACTGGTCTCAACGGATTTGACTAACCGACCCGTGTTAGCAAATCTTGACCAGGAACTATGTTTGATAATATACATATAGCAGTGACACTTCCCAATGTCAATTACAAACTAACTTTGTAACTGTGTACTGCATTATATATTATCGGGCCTTTGTCTAATATATACATATCACTAAACCATATTTAGTTTCAATCTAATCGTAATCAGATCGAATACGTATATAAGAACAAGAGGTGCAACCATAAATAAGTAATATTATGGAATAAGGGGATGTTCGTATTCATGAATCAGACATAAATACGGCCCGGATTGGTGCTCTGAGCACCAACCCCAACAGTTTAAAACTTTTGATGTTGGTGAAGAGCTCCAAGTCCTTTCTTTGTGTTCCAAACTCTAGGATTGGTTTCCCTATCACCTTGAATGACTCATTGATAGTGTTAGCTTGAAGAAATTTTGAAACAAAATTTCTAAGTGGAGAAATGAAGCTCTCGGCTTTGTGAGGATGCGGGAGAGAGATTAGAATTTTGTTTTGGTTATGTATTTGATTTTCAAAAAACAATATCATTTCAAACAAATCAAGTTGGTATATGTCATTCCAAATGGCAAAGTGTGTGTGGATTTGGTTGGAGTATTTTACAAGTTAAACCAAGTCTCACTTAAAGCAAATAACAACTTCTATCACTAGTCAAACTTGTGAGTAAGACAAGTGGGTCCCACCACTTTTAAATTCCGAATTTAATCTGCTAATCCAACACGTAACTTCACTCGGGCCCGGGTTAATTATTCGGAATAACGAATTTGCCGTTGCGACATTATTATTTAAAGTCGCTTACGAATAATTCTAAATTAATTCGTTGCCCGAATTAAAATCCAATTTTAATTTAGTATTGAAATCAAATTTCAATTTAATATATCGATATATTATTTAATCTATTAATTCCAAATTAATCGTTCTCTCTCTTCTATACGAATTTTATCCTAGATAAATCTCTGCCGCAATTAATCCTAGATTAATTTTCTCTTTCTCATAATTAATCCTAGATTAATTATATTCGAGTCAATGTCATCGGTGAATCTTTGGGAAGCGACCCATGAGATCCCTGGATATGTTGGCAGTAAATCCGGTTGTCAGAATATCCGAACACATGCGTCCCCGTACCACGTTCTTACCGATTACAAGACATGGTTGGCTTCTAGCAAAACACCGTGCCTACCCAATTCTCCAGAAATATTCTTTTAAGGAATACATAATCTTTATCAAGCGTAGTATACTAAGTATTGCGTATTTCGATCCAGTATCGGATGTCACATGCTAGGCCTGAGGCTGCTGAGTGGAATTGTGCCCGGTACGAGCATATATCGGATCACTAGCAACTAGTCTCTTTAATCGGATAATCATGACCTTGTCATATTATCCTGATAGTTTCAACATGATAAAGTACCAGTTCTGTATCCATGCATGATCATCATCTCCATATGACTGAAGTGACACCTCCATCTTGACATCACACCCAATACACTACGATTCTCAATAAACCCAGAAGAGGCGTACACATAACCTGTTAAAGTCTCGGACGGCAAAAACCAAAGCATACTGATTGTCGCAAGAATTAGCGATACAAGTCTCAGGTTAAGACCAAATACACCTACCCTGATTCGGATTCCCATAGACATATAGTCATACAACCAATGGGATTCTGAGGGGTCTATCCAGAGCGAAGCTATTTCCGTACCATCGATAAATAGAACCTCCTATTACACTTGCATGTGTATCCATTACCCAAATATATGAGAACTATGTCGTTATGCTTCCATAACGAGCACAAGTGCAATACTAGTCTATTCCGCATTATCGATGTCCAGTCTTGATAATACTACGACTAGGGATATTTAATGATTAAAACTTACGTGGATTGATATTGTCTCATATCTTATTAATCCGGAACTAATAATAAGGACTTTTATCATTTATTTATTCAAGTGATCTAATTACAAAATGATAAAATAGTAATTTCCTTTGTCACATAGTTAATTTGTACAAAAACCACAATGTCTTTTACAAATAGTGATGCTATGGGTCATAATTGTCCAACAATTTCCCACTTGGCCTATAGCCATTCACTCAAGTATCTAACACCTGAACTATGTACATGTCGCTTAAACTTTTGCTGAGAAATAGCCTTCGTCAGCGGATCTGCAATGTTATCATCTGATGCGACCTTCTCGATCTTCACATCGCCACGATGTATGATCTCACGAATCAGATGGAAACGTCGAAGTACATGTTTGGATCGTTGATGAGACCGCGGTTTCTTAGCCCGCGCTATAGCCCCATTATTGTCACATTAAAAATGAACGGGCTCAACTGCTAACGGAACTACTCCTAATCCAATTATGAATTTACGGATCCAAACTGCCTCTTTTGCTACCTCAGCTGCAGTGATATATTCCGCTTTTGTTGTTGAATCGACAACAGTCTCTTGCTTGGAAGATTTCCAGCTCACTGCTCCATTGTTCAAACAAAATATGTACCCGGATTGTGACTTACAGTCGTCTTTATCGGTTTGGAAACTTGCATCGGTAAACCCAGTTACCTCAAGTTCTCCATCTCCATACACTAAAAAAACATCCTTAGTTCGTCTAAGATACTTAAGGATATTCTTAACCGCAACCCAGTGACCATCACCTGGATCGGCCTGATAGCGACTACACATGCTCAAAGCATATGAGACATCAGGTCGTGTACATATCATGGCATACATGATCGATCTGACTGCAGAAGCGAACGAGATCTGACTCATATTGTCTCTATCATCTTGAGTTTTAGGACACATGTCCTTAGATAGAGAGACGCCATGTGACACTAGCAATAGTCCCCTCTTAGACTGATCCATGTTGAATATCTTCAACACTTTGTCAATGTACGAGCTCTGGGAGAGTCCAAGCAACTTTCTAGATCTATCCCGGTAGATCCTTATTCCTAAAATAAAAGCTGATTCTCCCAGATCTTTCATGGAGAATTTTAATGAAAACCAAGCTTTCACCGATTGTAGCATGGGAATGTCATTGCCAATAAGTAATACATCATCAACGTAAAGGACAATGAATGTCAGTGCGCTGCCACTAAACTTCTTATATACACAAGGATCATCCTCGTTTTGAATGAAAGCATATTCTTTTATGATCTCATCAAAACATTGGTTCCAAGAACGTGATGCTTGCTTCAATCCATAAATTGATCGATTTAACTTGCAAACCTTGTTTGCATGTTTTGGTACGACAAAACCATCAGGCTATTGCATATAAACATCCTCCAAAAGGTTTCTATTAAGGAAAGCGGTTTTGACGTCCATCTGCTATATTTCATAATCAAAATATGCAGCAATAGCAAGCATTATCCGAATGGATTTAATCATGACAACATGTGAAAAAGTTTCATCCTAATCGAAACCATGTCGTTAACGATACCCTTTCGCTGCAAGCCTAGCTTTGTACGTTTGTATTTTGCCATCCATGTCGGTCTTCTTCTTGAAGACCCATTTGCAACCAATAGGCTTTACGCCTTCTGGTGCATCAACCAGTGTCCAACTTGGTTGGTATACATGGAATCCATTTCAGACTTCATGGCTTCTTGCTATAAAGCGGAGTCGATATCTTATATCGCTTCCTCATACGTAGCCGGCTCATTATCCTCAATAAGATTAATATCCTATGAGGTGAGATCACAAACCCATACCTCTCAGGTTGTTTTCTGACTCTCTTCGATCTACGCAGTTTTTGTGTATTAGAAAATTATGGTACAGTTTCATCCCTGATGAACTGTTCGTGTTCCGTTAAGGAATCAGTACCAGGCACAGTATCACTTCGATTTTCATCGAGTTCTACTTTCCTCCCACTTACCACTGCATTTAGGAATTCCTTTTCGAGGAAAACCGCATGTAGAGCAATAAATACCTTGTTCTCTTGTGGGTGGTAGAAGTAATATCCTTTGGTTTCCCTAGGATAACCTACAAATAGGCATTTATCCGATTTGGGTTCAAGTTTGGTACCATCCAAACGTTTAACGTATGCCCAGCATCCCCAAATCTTCAGGAATGAGAAACCCGATTTCTTTCCTGTCCATATTTCATATGGAGTCTGTTCAATAGACCTTGATGGAACCTTATTCAAAATAAGTATTGTACTGTTCAATGCATATCCCCAGAAGGAAATTGGTAGCTCAGTGCGACTCATCATAGACCTTACCATGTCCAATAAAGTACGGTTTCTCCGTTCGGACACACCGTTTAATTAAGGTGTTCCAGGAGGAGTCCACTGTGAAAGAATACCATACTCTTTCAAGTAATCTAGAAACTCATTACTTAAGTATTCTCCACCACGGTCCGACTGTAATGTTTTAATACTTTTGCCGGTCTGTTTTTCTACTTCGTGTCGAAACTCTTTGAATTTCTCAAAGATTTCCGACTTGTGTCTCATAAGATACACATAACCATAACGCGATGCATCATCCGTAAAGGTTACGAAGTATTCATATCCACCTCTAGCCTGGCTAGACATGGGCCCACATACGTCACTATGAACGAGGGCTAACAATTCGGTGGCACGTGCACCTTTACCGCTAAAAGGTGTTTTAGGCATTTTACCTAATAAACAAGATTTGTAGACGTCATATGAATTTGGATCAAATCCGTCCAAGTATCCACTCTTCGAAAGTGTGGATATACGAGTCTTGTTTATGTGTCCCAGACGACAATGCCACATATAAGTTTCATCTTTGTTACTTAATTTAAGTCTTTTGTTTGTCATGTTATATATTTGAGATTGATTTATATTCAAAATATAAAGACCATTATTAACATCAGCACTGCATATCTCAAAATCATTTTTATAAACAAAACACCTGGTGTTTCTGAATAAAAAAGTATACCCACATTGGGTTAAACAAGATACAAATATAATATTTCTAGTCAAACTAAGTACATAATAGCAGTTTGATAAATTAAGTACATGCCCCGAAGGTAGTTCCAAAATGTAGGTCCCAACAGCCAAAATGGGGACTTTAGTCCCATTTCCAACTCGGAGGTCGATCTATCATGAAGCCAGTCTCCTGCTAATATGTAGATCCTGCATATCAGTACATATATGAGTACCACAACCAGAATCAAAAATCCAATTTTAAAACTAGAAGTAGACATGTTTATTTCAATAACAAACATACCTGAAGCCGGAGCCTTGCCCGCCTTCACTTCCATCATGTGCGCCATGTACTCATGGCAGTCACGCTTCCAGTGACCCTATTTGCCACACTGCAGGCAGACATCTTGGGATTTTTCATTTGTCTTCCCATAAGACTTTGATGATTTGGCCTTGCCATTTCTCTTCTTCTTCTTCTTCACACCTCCAGTAGCCTTCGGCCAAGCCTTGGCATTCTGAGATGTCGAAGCGAAGTGCGCCTCGCACTTCTTGCTCTTTAAAAGCTCATTTTCTGCCTCTTTCAGCATTGTCATCAACTTTCCAAGAGTCTTCTCTTGGTTCATCATATTGTAGTTCATGATGAACCCGCTCCAGTTGTCAGGAAGAGACTGTAAGATCAAATCTATGGAAGTCTCAGCCTCAAAGGTTATGCCTAGCTGACCCGGCTGTTCGATGTCAGCAATCATCTGCGACACATGGTGCTCGACAGATGTACCCTTTGACATACGAGAACGAAAGCGCTTCTTCTGCAACTCGTACTTCTACGATCTAAGGTTGGATCGGTAAAGGTCCCTCAATTTCAACATCATTTCATAGGGATCCAATCCCTTGTTTTGATGACGAAATTATGGGGTCATTGCAGCAAGCATGACAGATTAAGCAGTTGAGTTATCATCACTGTGAGTCTTCCAAAGCTCAAGCTCAAGCAGTTGCTCAATTCCGGGCTTAGGCCCAAGAGGTCTTTCTATCGTATAGAGCAATCTCTCAGCCCCCAGGACAATCCTGAGGTTCATATCCCAGTCAGGAAAGTTCGCACCATTAAAGATATTTTCGCCCATGATAATGTCCTTAACATTGATCTTTCCAGCCATCTTAATTGCAACAGTCTAACTATTCAATTAACGATTTTGGGTACAGTCCAACTGTTACAAGAAAATAATAAAATATTAGTCCAACTAATATAAATATATAAAATGATGAAAATAATTTGAAATCGCATATTTGGCAAGTATTTGAACGAAATTGAAAATTCAATACCGGTCTCCCACTATTTTTCGACGAGCCTCTAACCCTCTGTTGAGTACTCGGGAAACCTATTTCCTAGTGGGTTAGGATCCCGTTAAATAACACACAACCTTGACTTTGGCCAACAAGCTGTATGAAACTTAACTAGGTAGATCTCTAAGATCAATTAGATCTCATCCAATTCCTAGATCCGGTAGGTGGACCTCCAAGTCCAAAAAATATATCCAATATATGTAAATATATCCAATATATTTCCTAACATTTTCCTCTGAATCAACTAATCATTGGCTTTGGCTCAACAAGCTTAATGATTCCAGTTAAGCTGGACCCATTGACAGTGGGAAAGCTTCGTAATCCACGTCGATGAACTAGAAGTGACCTTGACTTTGGCCAACAAGTCACAACCGCCCAAGACATGCGATATAGAACAAAGCTTTCGTGGTTCAAACACATCCGCGATGGACATTGATCTTGACTTTTGCCAACAAACCAATGCCAATCTTGGATCTTGAGAGAGAACCACTCAATGGAAGGAAAACGCTTAATATTATATTGAGGGTTTTTCACGTAAATTGGCAACCAATTTATTATCTTTGATTAGGTCTCATCATACACCCTTAAGCATGCATTCTAAAAGCATATTAAGGCGCGAAATAAATAATATGATATGTGGATGAATATTTAACAAATTGTTCCTAGAACAAATCTCTCAATTTCCTCTCCCACGCTAGCACTATTCTAACTTCTACCCAATTACATAATACAATAAAGAAACCTCATTAACATTGAGGGGAATTGGTGAGAAGAGAAATACAAAGAGTCAAGAGATAAAAGGCTGGACACGCAGGTCCAATTTAATAAATTCTAAATTTATTACAATAATTTCCAAAATTGCCCTCACCCATCTAATATCCATCCGATATACATTATTCATACAATACATCTATGTATTCACACAAAGCATGTTATTCAATCAATCTAATCCAATTAATTAATCTTTGAATTAATGACCATCCAATGTTCAAATAATGATTTGATTTGTGCGAGTCCAACTCGTTTAAGAATACGTACTCAAAGTGCGTATTCTTGAATTATATCGAACTACAATTTTAAATCCAATTTAATTTGCATTCATTACTAATTCTAATTTAATTCCAAATTAAATAATTACACTTATTTTAGTGCCTTTTAGACTTAGATTCTAAATCCAATCTAAATGGGCCTCAAAGGCCTAATTAACATCCAATGTCAATTTAATTAAAGTCTAATGGGCTTTTAATTAATTCTTAAGGCATGGGCTTTGGCAAATATGGATCAAACCCAAATGCCAAGGCCCAATTTAGGAATCACCATATTTGCTAAAAATCAATTTAGGCCCATTAGGCCCAATTAAATAATTTAAAGACCCAATTATTATATTTAGATTTTATGGAAAGGTTTTATGCCCAATTTGGATCCAATCCAATTTTCATAAACCAAACTTGGCCCAACCAAGCCCATTAAACCCAAATACAACAATATTAGCCCAATTCAAAATTAAAGACTAATTTTAATTAATACAAAATTCCAAATTTCACATTAATTTTAATTAAAGTGTAATAGACATAATTAATTAGTTAAACCAATATTTCCAAAACACCAATTAATCTAATTAATCATGCTTTAATTTATTCAATTAATGTCCAACACAATTGAAGCAAAATCAATCAATTTCATGCTTATGGTATTCACGGCAATTGCATAATTAATATCCAATTTTGATTTCAATCAAATTAAATCAACAATCAATATACACATCATGCTTTAAACACATCCAATGGTCTAAATCAAAAAATACCATGATACACTAGGGTCATAGTTTCGGCCAAGGCTAGGAATTTAGGGAAAATTTTATCCAATTTATTTTCTCAATTCCTAAGATGCATAAATCTAATTCATCATCATCCAAGCTCAACCAAACAACCAATTTGAAGAAATCATGCTCAAAATATAAAAACCCCAAATTAAAGTATATAAACCCTAAACTCATTTCATGCTTAGAAAAAGCTATTGATACCATTGTTAGTGTTCCTAGAACATGCCAAGGATGTCTAAGATGAAATTTGTTTGTGAATACTCAAAGAAGTTGCGGAAATACTTACATTGATTCGGTTAGATAGATGTATGAAGTTCAAAACTTTTGATGTTGGTGAAGAGCTCCAAGTCATTTCTTTGTGTTCCAAACTCTAGGATTGGTTTCCCTATCACCCCGTACGAAACATATATCATATCACTAGCAACTAGTCTCTTTAATCGGATAATCATGACCTTGTCATATTATCCCGATAGTTGCACATATTAAAGTACCAGTTCTGTATCCCTACGTGATCATCATCTCCATATGACTGAAATGACACTTCCATCTTGACATCACACCCAATACACTATGATTCTCAATAAACCCAGAAGAGGCATACACAGAACCTGTTAAAGTCTCGGACGACCAAAACCAAAGCGTACTGATTGTCGCAAGTATTAGCGATGCAAGTCTCAGGTTAAGACCAAATACACCTACCCAGATTCGGATTCCCATAGACACATAGTCATACTACCAATGGGATTCCGAGGGGTCTATCCAGAGCAAAGCTGTTTCCGTACCATCGGCAAATAGAACCTCATATTACACTTGCATGAGTATCCAATACCCAAATATATGATAACTATGTCGTTACGCTTCCATAACGCGCACAAGTGCAATACTAGTCTATTCCGCATTATCGATGTCCAGTCTCGATAATACTACGACTAGGGATATTTAATGATTAAACCTTACGGGGATTGATATTGTCTCATATCTTATTAATCCGGAACTAATCATAAGGACTTTTATCATTTTTTTATTCAAGTAATCTAATTACAAAATGATAAAATAGCAATTTCTTTTGTCACATAGTTAATTTGTACAAAAACCACAATGTCTTTTACAAATAGTGATGTTATGGGTCATAATTGTCCAATAGTCTTATCCCGTATTTTTGCAACATCGCCTTTGTTTCTCCCTGAAATTGGACTCCATTGTCCATCACTATGTGATGTGGAATTATGTACCGACATACTATGTTACGGGCTATGAACTTGGCCATCTGCTTCTCCGTAACATTACGGAATGACTTGGCTTCCACCCATTTCAAAAAATAGTCTACCGCCACTACTATGAAGTGGTGTCCATTTGATGCATGTGGCCGGATTTCTTCAATCATGTCAACACCCCACGCTGAGAAAGGCCAAGGTTCTGACAGCCCGTGTAATTCCATAGCATGTAGATGATTCAAGTTGTCGTGTGCCTGGCAATTATGACAGTGCTTCACCAGCTTTGCACAGTCAGCTTCCATGGTCGACCAATAAAATCCATGTCTCACTATCTTGCTAGAAAAATTTAATCCATTCATGTGCAGTCCACATACTCCAGCGTGCACTTCTTCCATCACATTCTGAGCCTCTTCTTTTCTTAAACATTTTAGCTGGATGCCATTGGCTTGTCTCTTGTACAGCTCTCCCCTCAAACTCACATACTGGGAAGCCATTTCTGAATGGTTATTTTGTCTTTCTTGCCAGCTCCTTCTTGGAATTCTCCACGTTCTAGATACTGCAGAATGTCATAATACCAGGGTTTTCCTTTGTCGACTTCTACTTCCAAGATTCTCTCTATCTCATAACTGGGTCTGCTAGCTGTTGTCAGCACAAGGGGTCTCATTACCAATTTTTCCAGGTTTTCCCAAGTTGTAGTTAGGGTGGCTAATGCGTCCGCCATTTGGTGCTCTTCTTGTGGCAAGTACTGGAATTTACAGTCGGGGATAACTTGTGCCAATTTCCTGAGATGGAGTAGGTAGGGTCTCAACCGGTCTTCCTTCAATACCCATTCCACTCGCATCTGTCGAACTACTAACATCGAGTCTCCATAAACTTTTACGTCCCTAGCTCTTATGGATATTAGTGCTTCCAGTCCAACGACACATGCTTCATATTCGGCCATCTTGTTGGTTACTCAGAACGTCAACCTTTTGGATATAGGTAGGGTTTCTCATTCGGGGGTTACTATCATAATTCCTATTCCAGCTCCTTTGTAATTCACCGCCCCGTCGAAATACATTTTCCACCCTTGGATCATTATGGTTTGGACCTCCTCATATGAGAATTTGAATTTATACTGATCTCCTTCTATGGGTTGTAATGTCAGGAATTCCACTATAGCTCGCCCTTTGATTACCTTAGAGGTGAGGTATTCTATATCAAATTCTGTCAGCAACACCTACCATCTGCCCAACTTCCCCACCAGTGAGGGAACCGACTGTAAATACTTTAGGGGGTTCTCCTTCACTACCATTTGTATCTTATAGGATTGGAAGTAATGAAACAACTTTCTGGAAGCCCATATCACCGCCAAACAGATATTTTCCACCTCTTGATAGCGGGCTTCATACGGAAGCATCTTCTTATTGAGGTAATAGACTGCATGTTCCACCCCTGTCTCATCTGCCTGTACCATCATCGCCCCGGCGCTTCGGGTTCTATGGCGAAATACAACACCAAGGGTTTGCCCGACCTTGGAGGTTTCAAGACGGGCGGTTTAACCAAGTATTCCTTGATTTTTTCAAAGGCTTCTAGAAATTTCCCATTCTACTCCACAGGCTGGTCTTTCCTCAACAACTTGAACATGGGCTCACATACTAATGTTAGCTTGGCAATGAATCGACTGATATACTAGATTTTCCTGAGAAAAGCTCTAACTTCCTTTTCTATCTTCGGTGCGGGCATCTCAGTAATTGCCTTGATCTTTTCAGGGTCTACTTCTATTCCTCTCATTCCTACCGTATGCCCCAATAACTTTCCGGTTGTTACCCCAAAACACACTTCTTGGGGTTGAGTCGGAGGTTGTACTTCTCGATTCTTTGAAGGAATTTCTTCAACACTTCTATATGTCTGCCCTCGTCTCTGATTTAACCATCATGTCATCCACATACACCTCAATCTCCTTATGCATCAAGTCATGGAATAATATAGTGGCCATTCGTTGATAAGTGGCTCCCGCATTTTTAAGTCCAAACGGCATCACCTTGTAACAATATGTACCTCACTCAGTGACGAATGAGTCTTATGTTTGTCTTCTTCGGCTATTAGGACCTGATTATATCCTGAGAATCCATACGCGAACAAGTACATAGCAGATAAAGCCGCGCTATCAATCAACACATCTATATGAGGTAGGGGAAAATCATCTTTTGGGCAAGCTTTGTTAAGGTCCCTATAATCCACACATATTCTGACATTTCCATCATTCTTCGATACCGAAACAATGTTGGCTAACCACTCAGGGTACTTCACCACCTCTAAGAACCCCACATCTATTTGTTTCTTGACTTCTTCCCTAACCTTTTCGGCCCACTGTGGCCCCATTCTTCGGAGCTTCTGTTTTACTGGCCTCATGTTCGGATAAGTTGGTATCATGTGTTGGGCAATACCCCTGTCCACTCCTGGCATGTCTTCATAGGACCAGACGAATACTTTTGTATATTTCATTAATATTCTCTTTAATTCTTTCTACTCATCAGAGGTAACATCACTTGCAATTAAAATTTCCTTGGGGTTTTCATATGTACCAAGATTAAATGCATTTATCTTTGTTGAGTCAATGTCAAATATGCTCATATCATGCGTGTTATGATACAGACTAACAGGAAAAGACTCGAACAAGTAAGCAAAATCAATTTCTTTATGATTAATAAATACAAGATTACAATCAAATAAGTTAGGAAAATAAATATCTTCGTAATTCTCAGTCTTGTCTTCTCTCATCTCATTGATTTCTTCGAGCGTCAGATTCTCCAACTGCAGTAGTTCTTCTTCCCATTTATCTTCCTCTTTTGCAACTTCCTCTGCATGTGGTTATTTGCCCATCAAATCCTTGAAGATCTCGAATCATGATACTATGATCCCATTGACTTCAACATGTTTAGGCTCTCTTTAATACCTTGTGGCTTTCACAAAGCATTCCATCAGCATCATTCCTTTTACCTTATCTTTGTCACTGCTCGAGAAGTTTTCCGAGAAATATCTCATCTGCTCTGTTTCATCTTCACTGCTATTATCTCATATCCCCATGCAAGAGGCTTGGTGGTTGAGAGTTTGGAGGACAAAGATTTCGGGCAGGCTGAAGTTGATCATGTCTACATGTGTTGGAACGCAGTGGTAGTTGGGTAGAGGGTTTCTGTGTGTGATGGGTTATTTTTTTTCCGAGTCAGGTATCTTATTGGTGTTAATGAGGTCTTAGATGTCATGCCTGAGGCTGGCGCAGTTGTCAGTTTCGTGGCCTTTTTCCTGATGGAAGTGACAGTATAGGTATAGGTTGAGGTGGGGTGGCATAGAGTTCGGAAGGGGTCTAGGTTCTAAAGGTTTTAAGAGTCTTTATCTCTTCAGCTTTTCAAACACCTTTGACAAAGGTCTGCCAAAATTGGAGAATCGCATGTTTCTGATGCGGCGACCTCAGCAGAAGCGAGCTTGGTCCCTGAAGGCCCATCAATGGTCTTTCTATTTTGGCCATAAAACTTTATATTCTAGACTTCCTCTTCCTCGATATCCATGACAGTTTCTCTTAACTGTCGAAAGTCACTAATCATGGAGGTCATCCTTCTCAGCTTGTTATAAATTGAGGGCTTGGTGCCCTTAATGATCATCTTAATTTGGTCTTTCTTTGAGGGCCGTGTCTGTATCTTCAAGAGCTGGCTTCTCCAGCGATCCACATAATCTTTAAAGGTCTCTTTAGGCTTCTGTTTGGAGTTTTCTAGGTCACGGAGCGACAAGTCTATATCCATGTCCGTGACATATTGGTTCAAGAAGGCCTCCGCTAATACATTCCAGTCTTCCCTGACCAATCTCTCCAAGCCATAATACCATACTATGAGCGCCCCTTCCAGTGACATCCGAAACATCTTCTACACTTGGCGCTTCGACAAACCTACTGAACTCATCATTAAAACATATTGCTGGAGATGGACCCTAGGATCTCCGTTTCCGTTGAACTTGGCCATGTCAGGCATCTTAAACTGGGGAGGCAGCTGTTCTTCGAAATTCATTACATCATAGCCTAACAGATCCTCATGTTTTCCCTTCATCTTGCGGGTAACTGACTCTACTTATTCTCTGAGTTTCTGTAATTCTGTCTGAGACCAGGCTATCTATCACGCGGCATACTCAGCCATGTCATCATCAAAGATAGGGATTATTTGCTCACCCTATTCGGTGGCTTCTCACGCCTTCCATCCCCTTTGTTTTCTGTTCCTACTATGCGAGGTATTGTCAGATTGGCCACAGCGTTGGTCAAAGCTTGTAGTTGCTCAGTAATTTTGGTGATGTTGGTCTCCAATTGATCCATGCGGGAACTTTCACTGTCTGACGCACTCATGCTTGCTAACCTCTTCTTGACAAGTCTTCCTTCTTCTATAACCTAACAAATATCTATGATGGCTATTAAGATAAAATGTTAGCATGATGTGTGTATGCATGAGATGCATGAGATGCATGTGGTTATCAAAGAAGCATATACCCTTCCTGATATGATACAAGGAGCATCAAGAAAATAAGCCTCGAAGTATGGATCTAAGCATCCAATGATGAAGCCTAATAATCCATTCAAGTTATTTGGCAATAAAGGGGTCGAAAATATACAACCGAAGGCCTCCTAGAGGGGGTTAATGTTAGTGTTTATTTTAGAGTGGGCGGACTGTTAGGGGCCCTAGGTTTTAATATTGGTGTTTATTCTATAGTGGGCCAAATATTAGGGGCCAAAGATTTTATTTGTAATAAAGATTATTACCTAGGGTTATTTCTAGTTTTTTAACATATTACAATTAGGGTTTCCATTGTACTATTTAAACAAGCTTTTCATTAATAAAATGGATGAATGTTTTAACAAAAAAAAATTAATATTGTCGTCAGGCACATTGGTGGTGAGGCTGTGATGGCTAACCATGGAATGGTGGATTCTCTTCAAAAACTTATCAAAAGGGCTGTTGTCCTTTGTGGCGTTTCAAGTTATTAGAGGTTCATGCGGCTTTGTTCTTCACAGGTTTCTAATCTTCAAACCTCGTTATGCTTTCCTGGGCGCTCATAACAATCTTTTATGGGTTTCACAGGTTTTGTTCCCGCGGGGTTCACAGGAGTTGCGTGGATAATAATCTCTTGTGGGTTTGTCTGGCTTTGCTCCAGGTAGGTTTTCATTAGTTCGTATTCAGAGCTTTGGTTGCAAAGCAGGTTATATCTTATAATTTGCGTCTTTTGAATTTTTTTTTTCCTTTCTTTCTTTTCTTTGAGTCATGTTTCTGTTAATTTTTTTCTTTTCTTTGAGTCATGTTTCAGTTAATTTTTTTTTCTTTTCTTTGATTCATGTTTATCTTAATTTTTCTTTTCTTTGAGTCATGTTTCTGTTAATTTTTTTTCTTTTCTTTGAGTCATGTTTCTGTTAAATTTTTTCTTTTATTTTCTTTGAGTCCTGTTTCTCTTAATTTGTCTTTTCTTTGAGTCCTGTTTCTGTTAATTTTTTTTCTTTTCTTTGAGTCCTGTTTCTGTTAATTTTTTTTCTTTTCTTTGAGTCCTATTTTTGTTAATTATTTTTTTCTTTTCTTTTCTTTTCTTTCTTTTTCTTTTGTCATCCTGCATGTGTTGGATTCAAAAATTTCAAAAAAAAATTGAAGAAAAAAACGTGGGTTGTGGGAAAAAAAAACACAAATTATGGGCCACAAAAACAAAGAACAGAAAGACAAATCAGATTTGGTTAGAGATAAAGTGTTTGGGAATTATAGATTGACCTTAAAGATTCGAGGACGAATCTTCTTAAAGAA
>SKCR01049935.1:0-45922 GCA_019454045.1 Zanthoxylum bungeanum
TGCCCACTCTTAATGACCTAGATTTGATCTTGAGTTGTTTATCATTGTGTTGAGACTGAATTAGATGAAAGATTGATGATGAAACATTTGATTTAATGTAATTAGCCTAATTTGTCCATTTTGTGGAAATTGAAAAATTAGGGTTTCTAACTGATTCCAAATTTGGGGGTTTTCATATATGTTGAGTATTTGGGTGTGTATATGATGCATGCAAAGTTTCATGTTGATTGGATATCATTTGGATGAGTTTTGAAGCATGAAATGACCAAATGGTCAACTTGGGCACCATTGGTGCTCTCGGCATTTGTAAGGAAATTTGGGGATTTTGTGGATTTTGGTGTTTTGATGTTTTGAACATGCTAAGTTCATCTTAGAAATGATTTAGAATCATTCAAAATTTATTGATCAATTTCGGACTAAAATGGACAAAATACCATATAAGGGTAATTTGGTAATTTCACTTGAATTTGATTCATTTGAAATTTTATTTCATTATTTGATTATGGGTAATTAAATAAATGTGTTTTATTTATTAATCCAAGAAAAAGTTTTGAAATCTGAAAATCGGATTTTCACCGCTTCCGCTGCGTTACCGGATTCACCCCTAAATAACCCCTTCAAAAGTCACGCCCCTTACTGCCTCTCAAACACATCCAAAACAGCCCTCATTCAGCTCCAATATTCACGCACAGATCAGCCCCTATTCAACCCTGGAAACAACTCTCAAACACCTTATTAACTCCCTAAACTACCGCATACAGCCCCTAGATTACCGTGAATCAGCCCTCATTCCTGCCTGGAACCGGCACACATTCTGCCAGTTTAGCCCTCCATATTCTCGCCCAACCATCACCAAAACAGCCCTTAATTCACTGCAAACCAGTGAGCCAAGTGTGGAGACCTGAAACGCAGTGAAACGAACTCAAAACAACGAACAAAACGGAAAAACAGTGAGCAAAACGTCGAAGCAGCAAACCAGTGGAATCGTGGTGTCTTAGCCTTTCCGACGGCCGTATAACGCATCTCCGAAAAGCGACAAAAAAGGTTAGACCTGAGGGTTTATATTATTAAATTTATTTACATGAAATAATGACTTAGGAAATGTATTTAATTTGAATAGTTAGTTTAGCATGTTATTTGGAATTTGTTCACATGAAATAATGACTTAATATGTGATGTGATTTCGGGTGAATGGAATATGTGATCTTGCTTGTGGTATATTGGATGGAAACCCGGATATAAATTCCATAGCCGAATCCGAATGGACGGTATTATGGTTTGCACTCGGGATACAATACCCCGTACCACTTGAAGATTCATGTATTTCATTTCATCCAACTTGTGTTTGAGCATGATTAGGCCATTATAATGTTGTTTTTATTTCAAGCATGTTTTAGTTATTTACCTTTTATATGAGGAATTTAAGTTAAGGTATGTTTAGATTACTATGTATGTAGCATGTTTGATGTGTGATGCCGAATGTTGCCGTTATGAAAAGTTTACTGTTGAAGCATGCAACCTAGAATTTAGACTATTTTGACCAACATGTATGTTAAGTAGACTTGGTTAAAATTGCACAAATCCATTCATTACAAGTGTCATAAGTAAGGGACCATTCCGAACCCAACGGTTTGAGGTCTTCCCTTACGAGGGGTGAGTGCGGCCTTAAATCATTTTCCCGGTTCACACCGGGTGGCGACTCCATTATTCTCCGGTTTAGTCCCCCATGGGCTTCTCCGTACTCCCAACTAGGCCATGAGTCTAGAGCAACATGCGTCACCCAGCTTCTGTGTCCTACAGTCTGGCGACTCCACTGGGGATAGAGAATCGGCCCCGAAATAATGTCTTGTAATGTTTATGATTTGTGCTTTAATTAATCATGTCTACTGTGGGTTTAAGGAGTTTAATTAAAGGCATTTTAAGGCTAGGTAATGGTTTGGTGTCTTCCTTCATTCACTACCTTTCTATAAGGAAAAGCTGTGAAGGCACCTAGATTTGGTGTCTTCCTTCATTCACTACCTTTCTATAAGGAAAAGCTGTGAAGACACCTAGATAAATCATACTTGTAGCTCGTTGTGACAGACTAGTTTGGAGGACTCGTTGTTTATTCCTGACACCAAGCGATAAGAGCTAAGGGGCTTGGGTATTTAAGTGAGCCTCGCTCCACCCTCCCTCTGAGGAATCTACAACGGGAAGTTCATTCGACAGTTAGTCACACACCATATCTCATTGGCACGTACCGTAAGGTATAAAAAAGGTGCGTTCACTTGGTCGCTTGAATCCTTGAGTGGGGAGTCCTAGTTGTGAACAATCCTTCGTCGGCGAGAGCCTTTGTTTACACTCCGAAATCTACACATGAACCTTAGTTTTGTGACCCTTAGAATATTTGATTATGCTTGTGTTTTGGACCATTATCATTGGATTTGGTTGGATTTTTTGTCAATAAATGTGAACTTGTTGGGCCATTTAATCAGGGACAAGTTCATGTCATTGACAATTAGGCCAAAAGCTTCTAAAATGCCAATGGGCCATTTTGTGTTTAGGCCTCTTATCATTTGAAGTTGTTAGATATATTATCGCAAAGTGTAAACCTGTTGGGCCTTTTCAACTGGGACAAGTTTACACTGCGCAATAGTGTGACTAAATACTTTGAAATGATAATGGGCCGATTGGTGTAAATTCTTTTATGAACTTATTCATTCCATACATTGCACACATATCATGCATACATGCATCATGCTAACCCTTGTGTTTCAAAAGCCATCATAGATTCCCATTGGGTTAGGGAAGAAGGCAGACTCATCAAAAAACCAGTGATAAACATGAGTGAATCTGTCAACGAGAGGTCCCAGATGGATCAGATGGAGCCAATTTGCAAAAATGACTGAACAGCTCCAGACTTTGACTGATGCCTTATCTAATGTGTTGTACCCCGTGCTGGGGGTAGTTCTGAAAATGAGAGGCGTGAAGAGCCTCAGAACAGGGTTAATGATGATATTCCAATGTTTGATGATGATATGCTGAGTCTGCTGCTGGAAAAACAGCTGGGCTCAAGCAGAGTTGCAAAACCTTAGGGATCAGGTGGAAACGGTTACCCGCAAGATGAAGGGTAAAGATGAAGATTTACTGGACTACGAGTCAATGACTTTTGAAGAAAAATTACCGGCTAACTTTAAAATGCCGGATATTGCTAAGTTCAATGGAAATGGGGATTCGAGGGTCCATCTCTGTCAGTATGTTTCAATTATGAGTTCGGTGGGCCTATCACAACGCCAGGCCCAAAAGATGTTCGGGATGTCACTCGAGGGGCCTCTCGTGGTATGGTACCACAGTTTAAAGAAGAAGTGTGAAAGGCAAGGGAAGCAGTACTGCCGGTGAGATACAGTCCATGCGGGTATTAGCAGAAGTAGAGTTACCTGAACAAGAGTAGATCCTGAAGAGATTTGAATAGTTGGCGTGACAGATATACCAGAAGGGATTGAAGCTGTATTTTGCTTGAAAAGAAAAGACCAAACAGTCACCCGAGGAACCAGCAGAAGACCTAACCCAACGGGATAGGAAGTTCACTCATGCATGCATGCATACACGTAACAAATTTGCATCTTGTCTCTTGTGCTTTGTTTTTGTTTCATATTCACAGGTTTGGAAGAAGGAAGAAGAAAGCAACGAGGTAAGCCAATCAGAAATCTTGAAAGCACTGTATTGGATTAGGTAGTAATCATCGAGTCGAGGCCCACATTGGTATCAGAATTGAGAAGGAATCTGAGGGTTGAGGCCCATTTGAGTTTGAGTTTCGGGTATGGATCCTGGGGGCGAAGCCCATATTTTCAGCAGCAGAAAGGAAGAATTCTTGAGTGTGATTAAAAATAAAAAAAAAAAATAAAAAAAAAAGTGAGAGAGAAGTCTTTGGTAGCTAGATATATGTCTGATGATGACATTGTATGTTGTAGGAAGAAACCCTAGAAACGATAAGTGCGAGACGTGCTCTCGTCCGGTATTCTGAATGGACTGATCTCGGTTAGACTCATAAGCACTTGATTATGGGATCTCAGCTGTAGAAGCGTGAGTGGTTGGCAAGATGACTAGTTGAAGAGATAGTGGATCAGTGAATGACCGTTTTCCTGGATGTCCACCCTGGTTTACTGATGCTACGATATATGATATGGTTGGAAACGAAGAAAAAGTCTCTCAGAAAATAAAAAATAAAATAGACCACCTATAACCGATAAGCGTGAAGCTACCCATGGGCGAGTATAGGACCACCATGAGGAGAAATGCTACCTTAAGGGTAGGTGTGTCAAAAAAAAAAAAAAAGAGTTCAAAATGAAAAGAAAGAGACAAAAGAAAAAGAAGAAGACCATATCATGTTGAGTATGACGAAGTAATCACAGAGCGTAATCCAGACATCTAGGTTGGTTAGACCCACTGGTCTGATTCTCCGAGACGAAATCATCGAGTTGGCTTACTTAATGACTAAGCTGCGAAAGAGCCCTGTCACACACACACTTGGAGTCTAGCTCAGATCATTCACTCAGACGGTCGGATTTGAGTTGTATCGAGTACTTTGAAGGTTCTCAGGTTTCGACGCAAAGCATTCATTGAGGATAAAAGTATGTCCAGCTATCAAGATTCTCTCATGAGAGGCAATATGACTTTCTGGGGGCGAGACCCACAACTCAGTTCAGGGAACAAGACCCTCAACTCGATTCAAATCCGGGAACAAGACCCACAACTCAACAAATTGGAACAAAATCCACAATTCAGGGAACAAGACCCTCAACAAAATTTAGGGAACAAGACCCTCAACACAATTCAGGGAACAAGACCCTTATCTCAAAACGGGAACAAGACCCACAACTTAAAAAATCGGGAACAGAACCCTCCAACACAACTCAGTTCAGGGAACAAGACCCTCAGCTCAACGCAATTCAGGGAACAAGACCCTCACCACAATTCAGTTCAGGAACAAGACCCTAATCATAATTCAGATCGGGAACAAGACCCATAACTTAGTTCAGGGAACAAGACCCTCACAAAATTCAGGGAACAAGACCCTCAACACAATTCAGGAAACAAGACCCTCAACACAATTCAGGGAACAAAATCCTCAACTCAGATTGGGAACTTCACCCACGGAGACGAAACCCACAATTCAGGGACAAGACCCTCAACGAATCGAGAACAAGACCCACAATTCGGTATCAGATCAGTTTTACCGAAAATGGCACTTTGGGGGCGAAGCCCAAATCAGCATCAGCAATGGTTCAAAAATGGACCACTTTCGCATCAACATTAGTTCGGAAATGGACCGCTATCGCATCAGCATTGGTTCGGAAATGGACCGTTTTCAGATTCAGCAATGGTTGAAAATGGACCTTACTCCCACATCATTATCAGCGACGGTTCGAAAATGGACCTCACTCTCGTATCAGTATGGTTCGGAAATGGACCACTTTCACATCAGATTCAGCATTGGTTCCGAAATGGACCACTCTCATATCAGTTTTGGTTCGAAAATGGACTATCTCTCATCTGCACGGTTCGGAAATGGACCTCTCTCTCATGACAGTTATGGTTCAGAAATAGACCGCTTTCACATCAGCATTGGTTCGGAAATGAACCGCTTTCACATTAGCGTTGGTTCGGAAATGGACCGGTTTCACATCAGTATTGGTTCGGAAATGGGCCACTATCACATCAGCAATGGTTCAGAAATGAGCCGCTATCAGCATCAGCATTGGTTCGGAAATGGGCCGCTTTCACATCAGTAATGGTTCGGAAATGGGCTGCTATCAGCATCAGTTATGGCTCCAAAATGGGGCACATACTCATCTTGCCGAAAGGGCGCTCCAAAATGGGGCACACTCTCATCTTGCCGAAAATGGCGCTCCAAAGGGGCACACTCTCATCTTGCCAAAAATGGCGCTCCAAAATGGGGCACACTCTCATCTTGCCGAAAATGGCGCTCCAAAATGGGGCACACTCTCATCACTTGCCGAAAATAGCGCTCCAAAATGGGGCACACACATCACTTGCCGAAAATGGCGCTCCAAAATGGAGCACACTCAACAGATGTTGCATTCCAAAAATGAAGCATGGTTCAAAAATGGACAATCATCGCTACTGTAACACTCCGAAAATGGAGCGTGGATCATTATCTCATCAGCAACACCTCGGAAATGGGGTTTACATGCCGAAAATGGCACAACCAGACCAACTCAACTCAACGCAACAGGAAACCAGGTGGCAGCTGGCGACCCAGGTAAGTAAAAATGCATTGCACGAACTTTGATAGGATTGTCACTGTCACACATCGAACAAATCCCATCAAAGTGGGGGCGACTGTAGGCATTGTATTTTTGCATACCAAACCCGATGAGGAGTCTTGTATGGAGGCACCACCTTTTAGTCGTGGAGGTCGCGGAAAGCGGTCGTCGGAAATGAGAAGTCAAGAGTTAACACATTTTGGAATTAATTCGCTAAGTTCGCTCGGAGTTCGCTTGTTGAATGTTCGTTTTAAAGCGTATCTTTAACCCGAAAATCACCGCAAACCCTTCCAAGCCCACCTAAACACCTAAATCCACATCCAAAGCCCATGAAACAAAAATAAATTAAACACCACAGCCCCCACCCATGAGGCCCACGACCATGACACCAATTTCACCCTCCTTGCACTATTCCAACATGATTTATCCATTTACCAAGCTTACTTTAACCTTGACCAAACTTTTACTTGATATTAAATTTTCCAAGCCATTAATTGATCAACCCCACACCATTTAAGCCAAATGCCCCACGCACATGACTTATAACACTCCTTTTATTATTTTCAACACCATTAATTCAAGCTTTATGCATTTTCAACAAGCCATCACAATTACATCAACTTTACCTTCCTTTGTCAACAAAGTTTGCCTACCAAATTAATGCCATTCAACATCACCTTGCCAACCTAATAAATGCACTCCAATTGCCTATATAAGCACACATTTTTCAGCCTTGGAAGATCTGGCACATATCAGAGACATCAAGCAAAAGACTTAGCATTTAAGAGCAAAGCCCCCTTATTCCCTCTACAAGTCACGCACACTGCAGCCCCTCACTGCCTACAACTCACGCACATTGCTTCCAAATCAGCCATCATCTTCACGCACTGGAACACTGCCATCCTTCACTGCCTAATTCACGCCCAAAACACCCCCCCACATTCAGCCTCATAATTCACCCCAAGCTACCCCATTATAGACATGAATCTCACACCTATTTAGCCTCTGAAGTGCGCCTAAACTGCCCCCATTTCAGCCTCGGAAGTGTGCCAATATAGCCTTCCAGACCAACCCCTGAAACACACAAGATACCCCAGCAAATCAGCCCCCTGAAACACATAAAAACCAACCAGAAACTACCGTGAAAAAAACCAAACCATCAAAGAAACTGCAACTCATCATCCCTTCAGTTTGTCCCACATTGGTCAGGAAACTACTTACCTTAATTGCCTTCAATTCCACGCACAAAGCCACGCCCAAACTGCTAGCACTTCACGCCCACTTCACGCCCTTGTCACGCCGCCCAACTCCCTCCATTTAATCCCACATCGCCTGGGAAACTACTCCCATTTTCCCACGCCAAAGCCTCACACCAATCAGCTCTATTCTGCCTCCCAAAGTCACGCCCACTGCCCTCACTACAACAGCTCTATCCATGCCAATACACGCCCCAAATAAGCCACACTTCACGTCAAAACTGCCAGGAAATGAGCCTACAACTCACGCACATTGCCTCCCATTTCAGCCTTATAACTCAGGTCAAGACCACCCCTATTCTGCTCAGTTCAGCGCCTCTAATTGCCTTATTATTGACCTGAAAGTCACGCCCCTTACTGCCTCTCAAACACATCTAAAGCAGCCCTCATTCAGATCCAATATTCACGCACAGATCAGCCCCTATTCAACCCTGGAAACAACTCACAAACAGCCCTTATTAACTCCCTAAACTACCGCACACAGCCCCTGGATTACCGTGAATCAGCCCTCATTCTGCCTGGAACCGGCACACATTCTGCCCAGTTTAGCCCTCCATATTCTCGCCCAAACCATCACCAAAACAGCCCTTAATTCACTACAAACCAGTGAGCCAAGTGTGGAGACCTGAAACGCAGCGAAACGAACTCAAAACAGCGAACAAAACGGCAAAACAGTGAGCAAAACGTCGAAGCAGCAAACCAGTGGAATCGTGGTGTCTTAGCCTTTCCGACGGCCGTATAACGCATCTCCGAAAAGCGACAAAAAAGGTTAGACCTGAGGGTTTATATTATTAAATTTATTTACATGAAATAATGACTTAGGAAATGTATTTAATTTGAATAGTTAGTTTAGCATGTTATTTGGAATTTGTTCACATGAAATAATGACTTAATATGTGATGTGATTTCGGGTGAATGGAATATGTGATCTTGCTTGTGGTATATTGGATGGAAACCCGGATATAAATTCCATAGCCGAATCTGAATGGACGGTATTATGGTTTGCACTCGGGATACAATGCCCCGTACCACTTGAAGGATTCATGTATTTCATTTCATCCAACTTGTATTTGAGCATGATTAGGCCATTATAATGTTGTTTTTATTTCAAGCCTGTTTTAGTTATTTACTTTTTATATGAGGAATTTAAGTTAAGGTATGTTTAGATTACTATGTATGTAGCATGTTTGATGTGTGATGCCGAATGTTTGCCGTTATGAAAAGTTTACTGTTGAAGCATGCAAACCTAGAATTTAGATATTTTGACCAACATGTATGTTAAGTAGACTTGGTTAAAATTGCACAAATCCATTCATTACAAGTGTCATAAGTAGGGACCATTCCGAACCCAACGGTTTGAGGTCTTCCCTTGCGAGGGGTGAGTGCGCGCCTTAAATCATTTTCCCGGTCACACACCGGTGGCGACTCCATTATTCTCCGGTTTAGTCCCCCATGGGCTACTCCGTACTCCCAACTAGGCCATGAGTCTAGAGCAGCATGCGTCGCCCAGTTTCTGTGTCCTACAGTTGCTACAACACTCTTCAAATTCCCTAATATACACATAAGGGTTCTCATTCTCCAAACCGTGAAAGTTTGGAGATACTGTATCATTCCAGGTTTAAAATCTATATGGGGTGCATTAGGGGGGCAACATTATGCATATGGTGTAGTTGTGCGAGTGGGATAAAGGTACTCCTCAAGAGACCTGATACACACCAAAAAGTACTTGCGGTTATCTCAGTATAGTTGGGGTGTCGATTCCTCAAAGATATGGTTACAAGAACTGATTTACTTAAACAAAATGTTAGCAGCAACTTAATTAAATAGAAAGGTTGAATTGATAATATAAGATAAAAATTAAGAAAAACACTTAGAAATATAAGTATAGAAAAGCATCAAAACTTCGGGAATCCCTCTTGTATCAAATCCCTATATTCAGTTATTGATTCCTTTTTATTACTCAATTGAAGGTTTCACATCCCAAACCAACAATCAGAAGATATTCGCTTCTATGCATATTAAATTCCAATGTAACCAATGATTTATTTTCTCTATGTTAAAAGCACAGAAAGTTATCGTTATGACCTATCAAACATTGACAATATACCCTCAGGCAATACTGCAGCAGAAGACCAACTCATAAAACAACTTTACCAGTCACAACTGGGTTCCTCAATCACACATAGAAAAAGCATGATTGAATCTATATGCAAGTTGAATAAACACAGTTTCTGGATTCATAAAACGAAAGATAATAAAGAATAATAGCATCAATTGTATTAAACATTTAAGAGTATTTAGGAATCAACAACATGAATATAAAAACTTAAATATAAGAATTCATCATTAGCTTTGCCTAGGAGATCAGTTCGTCATGGAAGAAAGAGACATAGCCTGAAGAGATTACAACAGCATCCTGTCTGATATGAAGTTTCTTCGTTCTTCAATCTCAAATGTGTGTTTGTGGCTCTTTGTTGTGTATTTCTTCTTTCTTTTTCTCCTATTTTCTCTCCCCCTATGGTTTTGGATGAAGTTAGGTTTATATAGAGAAGTCTCGACAGCCTTATTTGCGTAAAAAATGAACTAAAGAAAAACCTTGGAATACGCTTCTATGTCGCGAAGCCTGGCCTTTGGGCATCACGACGCATGGCCAGTTCTCTGGTTTCTCTGATTCTGTGATTCAGCTCTTCCCGTGTGCTTTCGATGCGTCCGTAAAGTCCCGAAACATGTGTAATTGATCCAATCTTCATGTTCCATTGCTTCCTAATAATAAAACATAAAATAAACTATAATTAAGATTAAATACATGATAATCAAGCCGAATTAGCGATGTTCAAAGTACACTTTCATGCACTTATCAAGACCTAATGGGTGGCCTCTCGTAGTCACTCATGTTGTGTGTTCTAGATATAGATGGTGTAGCAAAAATATTGTCAAACATACTTTCTGATTCTGAATCTTCCTCTTTAGTTCTAATAAATCTACCAAACCGATCCCTAAGTCTAGGCACGCACTCAAACATAAATAATACGAGAAACATAAATAAAAGAAACTAAACTAAAACTAAAACTAAAACTTAAATAAAATAAATAAATAAATAAAATAAAGATGGAACGAAGTTACCGCTTTATTATTGACTAAGCAAACCTGCTCCTTTAGATTATAAACTGTCTCCCCGGCAACAGCGTCAAAATTTGATTATGCTCAAAAGGTAATTGCGGTTATCGTAGTATAGTTGGGGTGTCGATTCCTCAGAGAGATGGTTACAAGGAACTAATTTACTTAAAGAAAATGTTAGCAATAACATAATTAAAGAAAATGGTTTAATTGGTAATGTGAAATAAAAATTATGGAAAATACGTAAGAGTTATCAATAGAGAAAAGCAGCAAAGCGTCGGGAATCCCTCTTGTATCAAGTTCCTATATTCAGTAGTTGATTCCTTTTATTACTCAATTGAGGGTTTCACATCCCAAACCAACAATTAGAAGATAATTCAATTCAAAACATATTAAATTCTAAGGTAACTGATGAATTACTTTCTCTATGTTAACAGCACACTATATGATTATTATGACCTATCTAACGTCGACAATATACCCACAAGCAATATTGCAGCAGAATATTATTCATAAAATAATAATACCAGTCACAAGTGGGTTCCCCAATCACACATAGAAAAAACATGACTATTCCTATATGAAAATTGGTAAAACACAATCTATGGATTTTAAATCAAAAGATGATAGAGAACAACAAGATATCAATTGTATTAAACGTTGATGAACATTCAGGAATAAAAAACATGAATATAAGAAGTCAATTACAAGAGTTTATCCCTAGCTTTGCCTAGGAGATTAGTTCTCCATAGAAGAATGAGACATAGCCTGGAGAGATTGCAGAAGCATCATTTCTGGCCTGAAGCTTCCTCGTTCTTCTCTCTCAAATATGTGACTTCAACTCTTTGTTATGTATTTCTTCTCCCTCTTTTAGGTTTTGGACGAGCTTGGGTATATATAGGGAAGTCATGGAGTCCTTATGCGCATAAAATACGACCTAATTAGGTTTCTAGGATTTATCGGGGTGCCGGAAAGTGGCGTTGGGGTGCCTAACTCTCGGGATTTTTGTATGTATGCATTGCTGAGAAGGTGCCGCGGTGCCAGAAAGTGGGAGTCGCTTCGCTAGTTAAATTTTTATTTTTGCTGATTCTGCATTTCTGCTCTTCCCGTATGCTTCCGATGCGTCCTTAAGGTCCCAAAACACGTAGAATTTCTCCAAGATTCATGTTCCATTGCTTCCTAATAACAAAACATAAAATAAACTATAATTAAGATTAAATACTTGACAACCAAACTGAATTAGAAATGTTCAAAGTACATTTTCATGCACTTTTCACCATTGCACCACTATTATCGCAATAAAGTATGAGTGGTTTATCCATATCTAGAATAACTTCCAAATCTCCTAATAATTTCCAGAGTAAGACTGCTTTCTTAAATGCTTCGCAAGCTGCTACATACTCAGCCTCCACGGTGGAGTCAGCAATACAATATTGTTTTATGCTCCTCTACACAATGGCCACACCACCAAGGGTAAATATTGATTCATATGTTGATTTCCTAGAATCAACATTCGTCTGACATAAGAGTCCATATATCTCATGAGGATCATATCCTCACCAGAATATACAAGCAAATAATCTCTCGTTCTCTTGAAATACTTGAGAATATGTTTCACAGCCACCTAATGTCTAATCCTGGGTTAGACTGAAATCTACTAACTACACCCACTATAAAATGGATGTCCAGCCTCGTGCATAACATAGCATACATGAGACTACCAACCGCTAAGGCATATGGGATATATCTTATTTCCTCAACTTAATGAAGTGTCTTAGGAGATTGTTCCTTCGACAAATGAATTCCATGTCGATAAGACAAATTGCCTTCTTGGAATTCTGCATCCCACAAGGATCTTGTCGATATAGAATACCTGAGATATAGCTAACAGTGGTCTCTTGCGATCCTGAAAAATCTGGATCCCCAGTACATAATTGGCATCTTCCAAATATTTTCATTTGGAATTATTTAGCTAGCTAGGTTTTCAAGTCCGATAACATTTTTACATCATTTCCAAAGAGTAAAATAGCATCGACGTACAAAACAAGAAAAACCATATTTCCATCAATGACGCACTTGTATACACTAGGCTCATCAACATTTTGCTCAAAATTATAAGACTTGATCGTGGTATCAATTCTTATGTTCCAAGATTAAGATGCCCACTTGAGTCCATAAATGGACCTTTATAGCTTGCAAACCTTTTGCTCGTGACCTTGGGCTATAAACCCCTCTGGTTGAACCATATAGATACAATCATCAAGATTTCCATTTAAGAATGCACTCTTGACGTCTATATGTCAAATATCATAATCATAATATTCGGCAATGGAGATAATAGTGCGGATGGATTTGAGCATGGCTACTGGTGAAAAAGTATCCTCATAGTCAGCTCCATCTTTCTAGGTATAACCATTGGCCACTAGCCTAGCCTTGAAGGCATGTACCTTCCCATCTGCTCTCATCTTTCTCTTATAGATCCACTTTTAACCTTTGAGTTTTACCTCATCAGGTTGGTCTACAAGTTCCCAGACTGAGTTAGAGTACATTGACTACATCTCGAGGTTCATGGCTTTTAGCCATTCCTCTTTATCAGAATCATCCATTGCACTACGATAGGTCAACCACAAGTTGTGCCTCTCCAACTTCTAGATAGTGATCAGGTTGTTATACAACCCTCTCACTGTATCTAGGTGGAAGATCATTTTGACATACTTGTATTTGACGCTCAAAAGTCAAATATGCTATGTTTCTGTCAACTGTTGTTGACGATGGTGACGATGGTGTGCTGGTCGAACCAGCAAGTAACTCCTTGAGTAACACTTTACTTCGAGGTTTGAAATCCCTCATATAGTCCTCCTCAATAAACATAGTGCTTATCGACACAAAACACTTTGTATCTTCCGGGCTATAAAATAACCCGACCCTAATCTCCTTAGGATAGCCTACAAATAGGCACACCAGAGAACATGGCTCCAACTTAGTAGTCTTATTCTTCAGCACATGTTCTAGACACCCTCATATGCAGAAATGTCATAAACTAGCTTTACGACCACTCCACAACTTGAAGGGAGTCTTATGAACAAACTTAGATGAAACTATATTAAGGATATACATTGTTGCTTGTAATGCATATCCCTATAATGAACTAAGAAATGAACTATAACTAAACATAGATCTTATCATGTCTAGAAGGGTCTGATTTCTTCTCTCTGCAATATCATTCTACCGTGGTGTTTCGGGGTTGTGAGCCATGATAATATCCCATGCTCAACTAAGAATTCCTTGAAATCTCTATCAAGGTATTCCCCTCCATGATCAGATCGTAGAGTTTTGATTGTCTTACTTGATTGGTTCTCAACCTCAGTATGATACTCTTTAAACTTTTCAAAGGTATCTGACTTGTGCTGTATTAGGTAAACGTACCAATATCTAGAATAATCATCAATAAATATGACGAAGTATTCATAACCTCCTCGAGATTTTATATTTATCGGTCTGAAAATGTCTGACTGTATTAGCTCAAGTGGTTGTCGGGCTCTTATATATTTTCCAGTAAAAGGTCTCTTAGTCATCTTTCCTTCTAGACATGATTCGCAGACTGGTAACGTCCCAATATTTAATAGGTTTAAAGCTCTGTTCTTTATCAACCTATCTATCCAGTCAAGGCTAATATGACCAAGTCTAAGATGCCACAGATATATGTCATCGTGAGAAATCTTTTTCCATTTTGTTTTAGGTTTTCAACCTTAAATATTTCAATGTTGAGAAATGAATTATGTGTTAACGAACATATAAATTATTTTCAAAGTTTCATGTGCATATACTTAATCCATTTCTACCAATAATAACCAAATTATTATTAAATGAAACATAAAAACCATCATCCAAAAGTTTAGAAACATAAATCAAATTCCTGCAAAAACTATGAATAAATAACACATTGTTGAAACATAAATAACTATTATTTAAAAAGCTTAAACTAGAAACCCCAATGCTCTTGCTGAAATGGCATCGTTGTCCCAACTCTCATGGTGTAGTCACCTTCAGCAAGGTTCTTCCATGAATCAAGTAGCTACAAAGAAGAACAAACATGGTTAGTGGCTCCAGAATCAATAATCCATGCGGATTTATCATCCTCTACTAAAAGAGATTCAATGACAAGTAAATTGTAATTACTCGTGGCCTTCTTCTCTTTCATCTCAGCAAGGTATTTATGACAGTTCATTTTCCAATGCCCATCCTTGTTGCAATAAAAACACTTTCGCTTGGGCTTGGCATCCTTGGAGCTTCTACTGTTATTCTTCATAGGTTTTGTTTTAGCCTTCCTAGTGTATTTCTTCTTGTTCTTGAAAGATTTAGAAGATTCGTCAATATTTTCCTCTCCACTGGGCTTAAAGGATCCACTAATATGGACTCGTAATGAGTGAGCTTATTTAGTAGTTGAGTCAAAGTAAAATACAACTTGTTTATAATATAGTTGTTTTTAAACTGCAAGAAACTCTTCGAAAGAGTTTCCATAATCATGGTTACCTGGCTACACTCGTCGATACGAGCTCCATGAGTTTCGACCGTATTGAGATAAGTCATCAAGATGTGCTCTTGGACTGATGTCCAATCCTTCATCCTAGCAGTCATCGTTGAGACCATAGCCTCATGATGATGCCGCTGCGAATGCTGGCCGAACATGCCTTACAATGACTCAATCATCAAGATGTTGTAGCCATTGGCTCATGTTTTGCGGCAAGAACCTCGGATATCCCTGCTAGCAAGTAGCAGCGAGCTTTCTCATTGGCCGAGACCCATTCTCTAGTAGAATCACGTACAGCTTGGCCAGAATTTTCGGCTGGCTCAGGAGGATATTCCTCCGTCATGACAAACTTAAGGTCTTCACAGGCCAGAATGGCATTCATGTTACTCTTCCATTTAACATAATTTTCTCCGTTAATTTATCGTTTGAGAGAATAGCAAAAATAGGAGAAACTATGGCTGAAATAAAATAAAATAAACATGCATTTCATATTCATTCATCACATGCTGCCGACAATCGCCATCGCCACGTGTTGTCTACGTGTCATCCATGTGTCAGCCATGTGGCGTCCACATCAGTCACATGCTGAGTCAGCTTGCCACATGTCAGCCACGTCATCATTAGCCAATCATCATATGTCACGTGTCACCATCGCATGCTGCCGAAAATCGCCATCGCCATCATGCCACATTAGCATAATCATTTAGTTGCCAATATCGCCATGACACTGTCAGCCGATCCGGATTCGTCGCCGTAAATTACGGTGTGTCGCGACGTACAAAGGGTAGCGCGTCGCGACGGGCCCAGCTTACCGAGGCCTATAAATTAAGCTCAAAATTTTAGTTCATTTCATACATTCTTCTCCGTAATTCCTTAATAATACTAAGAAGATTGTATCTTGTTTGTTTAATTTCAGTTCTGTAATTAATTTTATTTACTTTTACGCATAGTACTTACCTTTCTTTACTTTTTTCAGTTTTTACTTTTCAGTAATGAGGAGATAACTCCCCCCTACTGGGGTAAAAGGTAAAGCTTTTATTATTTCTATATAGATTATTCTCCCTTAATTATAAAATAATAACTATTTAAAATCTGGCCTAATGAGGATACCGCTATATTGGCCGGTTGGTAATTATTTATAAATTGGTTTTAACCTGACTAAGCATGGATACCGCCTGGTTGGTCGGTTGGTAATTAATTATTAATTTGACTTAATCAGGTTACCGCCTATATGGCTGGTTGGTAATATCACACAAGTTAATATATTATATTAAGGGAGATATCTAAAATAGTAGTAATAGAAGTGGATCCTTTAACCCCAATATTTTCTTTCATTGTACTTTTACCTTTTTTAATTTCCAGCATTTACTTTTCAGCACTTTACTTTATGTCTTTTATTTTTAAGCTTTTAGTAGTTGTAAATATGTGTCGTAGCTAAGTCCGTTATCTGGGGTTGTGATGAAATCCAATATCACCGGTTTAAGGGGTTATTTTATAATTTGGGTAATATAAAGGTTTACTTATTAAGTCTTAAGCTTAATGCTTCTTGTTAACTGGCAACTAATAAGATTGATCGTGTAAAACTTAAAATAAACTTGACGAAGGAGTTTTAGGTTTCAGCCTTGGACTTAATAGCCCACGATCTTCCTTGAGGATAGATAACCCTTTAATAGATTTCCTTACACTGGGTATTTGCATCTGACCATCGACGGAGGCTTTTGCAGAATTTCATGTTCCAGGTTAGTAAACCAATATATTACACAAACATGAAATAACCACTTCATCTTTAAAAGGTATTGGAAGAATTCACAACCCTGGATAGTTTAATAATATTGATTTTTCCTTAATCTACTTTCGTGCTATTTTCATGTACTTGTTTTAATTTTAAAGTCACCATCCAATCAAAACAATCAATCTATTATATACTCGTAAATATTTGGCTTCATAAATTAATAGTTTAGGTATTAAGTCCTTGTGGGATCGATACTTTTTATACTACTTGAATGATATGTGCGCTTGCGTTATACGCGTGTGAGTACGCACGGTCAGCAGCGGAAACACCTTAGGCACCGGGATTGTCCTATAAAACTTTTTATGTCATCTCCCTTAGATGGGTGAATCTGACCAGCCCTTGGTCTAATATTTGCTTCTTTTTAACAATATTTTAGCCCCGGAACAGGCCCCGAACAACAGCTCAGATCTGATCCGTTTTGCACCTAAAAAGCGGGCACATCTCACCCAAAACAGCCTCTGTTTTGTGTGAACAATAGTAGGTTTCAGGTTTTATTTTTTCACCAAACCAGCCCCACAACACCCTTGAAACACCCATTTATGTTCCTTAAATTTCTTGATAAGAAAAGAATCAAACCGAGCTCCAAAAACAACCAACAAGATACGGCAGTGAGCATAATTTCTGCTCACTATCGTGTGAGTATATAAGAAAAAGATGCTGATTTGTTTTGGTTCCAATCCATATTGGTCTTTCGTGCTATGTCTCGTAACCAACAAAGAGAAGTGTGAGCTACACTCACCAAACAATCTCTAAACACTTTAGATTTCAAGGATATCACACAAGAATTTTTTTTCTTTTCTTTTGTTCTTTTCTTTTTCTTTCAACACTTGAGAGAAACGATGTACTAGGGTGGATAGAGTTTCAAAATTCTGAATTAGGGTAAAAAGATAATACACTTATCCTTTTATATTTAGGATTTAATTTTACAAAATAAAACAAACCCTAACCCCTTTTTCTAAAGAATTCGGCCAGCCCCACCTATTTTGTAACCATCAAAGTTTTGCTTAATTGTCATCATAATGACAAAATTTGGTTGTCAAAATAAAAAGTGTAACTTCCATTCCAAATAAAGAGTTTCCAAAATACATTTTTGGAAAATCATAATTTAAAATCTTTATTGAAAATATACAATATAATTTAATAAAATAACTGATAATAAATAATTATCATATAATCATTTATTATGAAAGATGTATATTAAAATTAATATATAGTTTAAGTGTGAAAAAAAATTATTATTAATCATATTAATAATAACGTATATATGTGATATATAATTGGACTATCCAATTATATTTAAGTTGCTATAGTATATCGAGCTAGCACGGGGACCAAATGGACCTACGGTTCCGAGCTCCAATAATCCAAGAATATTAATTAAACTCTTAATTAAATATTCTAAATTATTAATTTCAAGTTATTCCACTGAAAACCCGAAGGTGCACTCTCGTTGCCGTAGATAGATAATATAAACTGAAATACGTCGGTGTCCATCGATATAGTCATTACATACGGATTGGCCCTTCCCGAGTATCTCATAATAAGAGCTGGGTCAGAATGTCCTTTATACTCCTCTAATTATTTTTTACCTTAGGTAGCATTGATTCTCTAATGAACGATTTATTCACAACTGTTATGACTATTAATCTTTTATTTGTAATAGAAAGACTTGAGCGCTCTAATCATTCAAGTATCGAATCAACCCTTAAAGAACATACTCCTCTACTTCTCGCAAGAATGAGTGAACTCCATATCTATGTAAAATATCGCCAACTACACACCAAACCATGTTCCCAAAGTACGTCGCTATTGGTCGGGATTGCTACGCCAACCTCACATTTGTAAATCAAAGGACATAGTCTGCCAAGCAGGAGTTCGCAGTACACTCGGGATTCAGATCAATCCATATATAACCATCTAGTAGATTGAAATTAATTTCTTTATTTAATGGATATTATAAGAAACTTATTTCTATCTGGGTCCAGTCCTATATGATCACATCATATAAGGTGCCTTCATCTCATGTCACCATATGGACGATCCCGGATCAAGGTCGCCATACAATTATATAATGGACCACAGCTCTAGATAAACCATAAACAAAGTACCCACTTTATTTTCTCTCTATGTACTATTTTATATTACTAATTTCATACTTAAATCATCTTGTGTATGACACTCATACACTAAGTCTGAAGGCACATGAGTAATCAATGATAAATAATGTAATTTACAATATACGATTTAAATTAAACATTTGATAAATGAATAATAAATCTTTTATTTCATTACAAATAATTATGTTTACATTACATAAAGCTCTAGGGCATATATCCTAACAAAAATATATCTTGGGATCTGTGGCAATTTTGATTTTTAATTCATTATTTTCTTTTGTCCTTTTGACGATTAGCTCTGTGAGTTGAATTTGTAGGGCTTTTTTCCCTTGAATATGTGGAACTATAAGGAAGGTTCTGGAGTAACTCAAATAAAGGTTCCCTCTCAATTTTATTAAACTTTTCCACATGTAATTATTTGCACAATTATGACATTACTGTATTTCAGCCTATGTAGTAGGATTTCATACATCTACAAATTACCTTGTCCTTCAAAAACAAATTCTTTTGAGGTTAGAAATAGTCCAAGTAGATGGAATGGACTGACCTCCTAAGGTTTCTAGCATATAAGTTCTTTTTCTAAGGATCTTTGAGATCCTGTAAAGGCCTTCCCACGTTTCTGTAAGTTTTCCAACGTTTGGTTCTCTTTGGATGTCAAGGGCTTCTTAGAAGACCAAATCACCTTGGAAAAACTTCATATACCAGACTTTTTTAGTATATTGTTTCTCCAAATTTCTTTGGTATGCTTCAAAATGAATAGTTGCGACATCCCGAATCACATCTAAGAGTTCAAGATATACTTCTTAGGTTGTTTGGTTTTCAGGGATTTGGGACATCTTCATTTCCTATCTTCAAGCTTTTTTTCAAATTGCTAAAGATGGTTTGATTTGTCATCTATGTTTGGCCGTTTGATTTTGGTTAACTTCGGGATGAAAATCTCTGTTGAATCATATTTTCCTGACATAATTCTTCAGCTACTGCATTATGAAATTATTTTCCATTATCTGTAATCAAAGTTCGAGGTAAAACACATCTAGTGATGATTTGTTTCCTCAGAAACTTGACTATATCTTTTCCAGTAATACTCTTATAAGCATTTGCTTCCATCTATTTAATGAAGTAGTCTGCTGTCATGAACCTAACTTCACCGGTTGAAATTGGTAATGGGCCAACTATGTCCATTCCCTATTGAATAAAGGGTTATAAAGATGCCAGTATTGCTAAGTCTTCTCCGATGAGGTGGATTCTAGTTGCATGTTTTTGACACTTCTTGCACATTCTAGCAAAACTCTATGCCTTATTCTGAAGGGTGGGCTAAAAATACCTAACTTGGAGTACTTTCTGTTTCGACGCCCATCCTCCGGAATGATTACTTGCTTGGCCCTCTTAGATTTTCGACAATACCTCTCGCGCATGTTGCTTAGTTAAGCACTTGAGAATTTTCATGGAATAAGATCTTTGGTACAACTCCATATCCACCATGCAGTATCTTTTGGATTTTTATTGTATCCGGTGAGCTTTATTTCTATTATTTTGAAGTGTCTAATTCTACAAATAAGTAATGTACAGATTCATCAGAGAGTTATCTGAACTTACACTCATAACTTCTAGCTCATGTTATGAAATTGAAGGTTCATGCAAAATTAAAATACAAGTTTCCCATCATAATGTCTTCGCAACACCAAAGGCTAATGTCGCCAAGTGATTTGCCACTTAGTTCTCCAATCGGGGGTTCTGGCTAATTTGAAAACTTTAAAATAACGTAGATAACAGCTTCACCAGATTCAAATACTTCTTCATCCGGAATTCCTTGACCAAAAAATCCCAATGACATTGTGATACTACCAAAGCTGAATCATTGTAAACATCCATATTCTTTACATATAGGCTTTTGCAATCCAAATTCATGTTATCAGGGCTTCATATTCAGCCTCATTGTTGGTTGCTGGGAATAATAGTATAATGACCTCTTCTATTACAAAGCCCTCAAGGCTCACTAGATACAAGCCAATCCCAACTCTGGACTGATTAGTTGCCCCTTTAACATACAACTTCCATACCTCATCTTTCAACTTAGTCAAGTGAAAAGTTTAACCCTATAGAGTTGGTTCACATTCAAGCAAGAAATAAGCTAACACTTGGCCTTTCCTGGTAGTTCGAGGTTGGTACTGTTAGCGTTGGTGCTCTGAGCGCCAATTTTATTATGTATTTCCTTGTAAATACTTATGTAACATTTTATAATAAATAAAATGAACAGTTTCTTTTATATAACTTCTTCTTGATATGGTAAATACGTAACCGACCTTAGAATTATTATTTATGATACTGTTGTAAAAGCGTCGCAACTGACATTGAGTTGTATCATGCCATTGTCATTCTTAGAATATTCCCGGTCAAGGTTTACACTACTTGGTCGGTAAAGTAAATCTGTTGAGACTGATACATGTCGTATATTGGAATCTTGGATTTTGATGGTTTCTAAGTGAACCATGAGTCTTGGAGACTCTTATAGAGGTGTAGGTGTTTATAGCGAATAAACATTGAACGACTCACCGAAGATTCTTAATGGATGGTACACCAACGTCAATAAGAATCTTCTCGGGTTGAGTGAGCATAGTGATTCTTTGACTTGAGATACCACTGTGGATATCTGAGTTATCCTTCATACTTAGATGGCAGTCACGTCACCGATCTATTTAGATTAGACCTCCGCCTGTTCATTGGGTGTGGACTGATGCTCAAGATATTTTGTGTGTATTAAGAAAGGATTCTTCAGCTCTGTGTACAGAGCATAGGTATTCAATATGGAATTAGCAATCTGTTAAATACATGGGCCCGTGGTACACTGTAGAAATCAGTTTTAAGTGTTATTTGAGGGATTGCTAATAGAAACGTCGGCGTGATTACATCTATAGAGATTTGACATTTGTATATATATCTCTGGATTAATCTGGATACCTGTGATGGAGGGATTATACGTATGCAGTGACCTCGACCTGTATGATTCAGTGAGTTTATCCGTGTTCGTCATAATTTACGGGTGGGTGAATTATAGACACGAAATTTGATTTCGTGACGGATATGTCTGAATCTAGAGAGTCTCACTAATGAAATATACTCGTAGAGCACTATGGCAACTGTTATGAATAATACTGATTATTTATAACGCGTTTAATGGTTAAACGAAAAATACATGCAATTGGGACCTTACGGTCATTTCTATATTAATGTGTATTTGTATTTAATATTTCATATTTTTAAATACACATTAATTAAAAATCAATTTGTGATATTTAAACATATATCATTAACATATGTATTTGAGATATTTAATGTAAATATAATACATATATTTAAGATATTTATATTAATTATTAATTATTTAATTGTTAAATAATTAAATTAATTAATAAGATAAATATCTTTAAGTAATGATTTCTTTGGAAATTGCATGTTATAATTTGAACACATTTTTGATAACTTGATTAAAGATCATTATTAAAGCTTATATGTGGACTAATGGATTTTAAACAAAAAATAAATAATTGTTATTTATTTTTCTAAGCAAAAATCGGAAATTGTGGGAATTGAATATCAAAATTGTTTTGTTCCATTTTTTCACACTTACACAAGTTAAACAAAAATTACAAAAGAGAGTTGAGAGCTTTTGAAGGAAAAAACCAAAGAGAAAAAGCTTAAGTTTTTGAAATTTGTAAGTATTTCTCATTTTTCTTCAAGATAGAAATTGCTTCTATTAATCTTATCTTCAATTGTGTTGCTAAGATTGATCTCTCTACTCTTAAGTTTGTAATTGAATTTGTTGGTAGCTTGTTTGAGGATGTTATGCATGTATGATTAATTTATTTACTTATTATTGTAATTAAGCTTAATAAATTAATTAGAAAATTAAAGTTGCCATTCTAGAGTTAATTAGCCATTCATAATTAACCTAAAATTGTTCTCGATTAATTTCATGATGGTGAGACTTGATTGGTGTGGTAATTGGAAGATTAAAGTGTTGAATTTTGTCAATTTAATGTAAATTGTGAAATTTGAGTAATTAGTGAAATTAGGGCTCTTAACCTAATCAAATTTTGGGGCTTTTCATATATATTATATAATTTGATGTATATTTGATGTATGTCAAATTTGGGATTGATTGGATTTGATCTTAATGTGTTTTGAACAAATTGGGCCAAATTGCAATTAATAAAAAATCTGGGCTATTTCATAATTCTGGAAAAATTCTGGGCAGTTTCAGAATTCTGGATAAGTTTCTGGTTTATGTTGCAAATTGTATAAATTATTTTGGGATTGATTGAAATCAATTAAATATGTATTTGACATTTTAATAACCAAAATAATTAATTTGCAACACTCTGGGGTAATTTGATAATTAAAACAAATATGATTTATTGGGTTAAAATTTCAGATTTTAAGTATTGGATAATTAAATAAATAAGTTTATTTAATTGTTCCAAGAAAAAATTTTTGAAATCGGAAAAATCATTTTTCCGCGTTCCGCTGCGCTAACCTTGTAATTCTTTATAAAACCCCAACAAAAATTGGTATCAGAGCGAGTGTGATTTTGGACACCGGATATATGATTATGCCTTTATAATTCAATGTTGACTTTAATCTTGACTTTAATGTATTCATGTATTTATTTAATTTGATTAAATAAATTAAAAACATCTTTGCGGAAAATTCCTATTTAAAATAAGGTTTTTATTTAATATATTTGATGCATATTAATTGGTCTGTCTTGTCAATACAGCTTATTGATAAATTTTCTGCGACAATATCCGAGAACGTGCAAAAGCTGTGAGGATATGGCCGATAAAAATTTATCTGTACCGGATATATTTAACATTAGGTGAATTCAATCGAAAGCGGAATCCTGAACGTGGCAAAACTGTCAGGGTTTCACAAGTATCTTGAATTCATCATTGACAAGTTTAACCTTGGTACGCCTCTTTGTGAATGTGCCAAAGCCGTCATAATGAGAAACGACCAGAACCGAAAATCCAGGAGTCACTATTGAGTGATCATCAATTAGTTGTCTACCTAAATGAATATACGTAGGCGAGAACGTGCCAAAACTATGAGATGAAATATACTCATGGGGTCCACCTTTCACTATTATGTTATGATTTAATTATCGCATGTTTTGTATTCGGTTTGGGGATTACAGTATTGCATGAAATAGTGGGAGGGGCATTTTTAGATTAAAAATTCATGATCTAGTTAATGCTTTATGATATAATTTGAAACTATTATTATCTTTTTATCTGCTTACCGCTGTCTATTTGATATATTTGCGATGGCGGCACCTCCAACCAATTCTTTTGCTCGTATGCTTGATACAAATAAGCTAAAAGGCGTAGAAAACTTTGCAGATTGGGATATGGACTTAAGGATTGTCCTCAATTCTGACCGGCGTAAACACACATGTATAACGCAAGCGCACTTATCGTTCAAGTAGTATAAAAATATCGATCCCACGAGGACTTAATTCCTACTGTTGTTATTAATTATTGATACTATTTATTTACAGGTATCTTATTATAGGGAGAATGGAATTGATTGCTTTTGGTTGGTTGAATGTGGTTTTACAAAATAAAATAAAAACAGACTCAAAAGAAAATACTAAGGAAAATAAAAGAAAAGACTCAAGGATCTAGGGTCGTGACTCCACACAATATTAATATAAAGATGAATTGATTCTCTTATTTATGTGTAATAAATCAATTTGCTAACCTGGAACACGATGATATGCAAAAGCCTCTTCCGATGGTCAGACGCAAATACCCAGTATAACCCAATTGAACCATATTCCTATATCAACCAAATTACATGGATTCATTAAGATTAAGTTCCAATTATGGCTACCCCCGCCCGACAGGTATATGTCTATCCTGTAAGGAAATCTATTAAAGAGTTATCTATCCTCAAGGAAGATCGTGGACTATTGAATCTAAGGCTGAAACTTAAAATCCCTATGTCTAGTTCATTTTAAGTTTACCATATCAATCTTATTGGTGATCAGACAACAAGAAGCATTAAGCTTAAGACTCAATAAACAAACTAAAGAATTACCCATAAAAAGAAAATCAACTATTAAGTGTGTGAATATTGTGTTTCATAACTTCCCTAGAATAAAATAAAATGCTGGGGTTAGAGGATTCACATTTAATATTTCTTATCTAGGAATCTCACTTATTATAATATATAAATTATTTTATGTTCTGCTTTCTCAGGAATTAATAATATTAAACATTTAAAACCAGCCATGTAGGCGGTAATCCATTTAGTCAAACTACATCAGCCATATAGGCGGTAATTATCTGTCACATAAAGACCAGCCATATAGGCGATAATAAAGTTTGCCATAAATTAATCCGATTAAATTATAATTTATAAATTATAAATAAGTGAGATTTACCTAGATAATTATATTAAAGGTTTCACCTTTTACCCCAGCGGAAATTTAACTACAAAACATAAAAGAAAAGAGAAGAAGAAGAACTACTATTATTACTGAAAATTAAAATACATAAAGTAAATATTATTTATATTTACAAAAACTAGATGCAATCCTCTAAAAATAGGGAAAAGCTCCCAAGGAAAGCACACCAAATGAAATGAAGAAGAGCTGAATTTATAGGCAAAATTTGGTGCCGGCGTCGCTACGCTGGCACGTGTTTTCGGTCAATGCGTTTTGACCACGTGCATTTTGTCGGCACAATCAAATGATGACACATGGCACGCGGTGAGAGTGGTCCAATGAGAGCTTGACACGTGGCAGAATGTGATTTGCCAATAATTCGGTCCAATGATAAGGTGACACGTGTCACGCGCATTCTGTCGGCACCATAGATTTTCGACACGTAGCAGGTGGTGCATTTTAGCTGATCTTCTGAGATGATGACACGTGGCACGGCGCAAGTTAGCGTAGATGATGATTGTCGGCATCTTAGGATGATGACACGTGGCAGCGCACGTTAGCAGATCAGCTGTGATTGTGACATGTGGCACGGCGCACGTTAGCAAAGTCAACTTTTCAAATTCTGACACATGGACCAGGCGCACGTTAGCAAGGACTCGGGGCACGTTAGGCGTCGCGACGCGGACAATTTACCAAAATGCCCTTTTTGCCAAGTTTCACTATTTTGCTCCAAATCACCTCCAGAATGTCCTGAAACTTTATTTATCTACAAAATAACACAAAACACATCAAAATATTCACAAAACTCAAGAAACTATACAAAATATCAGGTTAAATGAGTGGGAAATAGTGATAGATTTACCACTCATCAAATTCCGAGAAGCTGGGGTATATTTTGGAAGGTTCATTACCGCTTGCTATATCACCGGATGCATCTCCTGAGGAACATGAGACTCTCCAGTGATAGAAGGATGATGATTTAAGGGTTAAATCATTCATCCTAAGTTCTCTTTCTTCTGAGCTTAAGAAGACTTACTTTGAGATGCACGATGCATATAGCATGATGACACAACTTCGTGAATCATTCATGAACTAGGAACAGGTCATGGGTCATAGAGTTTCGATGGAACTGTTCCTTTCTAAACTTGAAGAGGGCCAATCTGTGAGCCCGCATGTGCTTTACTTTATCAATTTGATCGAGCAGTTGAGGTGACATGATTTCCATCTCAATAAAACTCTTGGTCGTAATGTCATTCTCGGTTCACTCCCGGAATCATATCGCCAGTTCATAATGTACTTCAACATGAATGGGATTAACTGTTCTTACCGTGAGTTGCATAGGATGCTTCTCACCGTAGAGGAAGATATGAGGAAGGAAGCCTTGACTCGCCTTCCGAAACCCACTTCACTTTTCACTTCTTCCCAATCCAAGTCGAAGGGGAATAAGACAAAAGGAAAGAAAAAGAAGGGTTTCAATATTCCTCCACAGGGTAAGACGGCGAAGCCCAATAGAGCTTCTGAAGACAAGTGTCTCCACTACCAGAAAGTCGGGCACTAGAAACGAAACTGCCTGGACTATCTCGCACAAATCAGGATGGAAAGAGCATTGACATCAGGTACTTTTATTTTTCCTATTATCAATATCTCATTGGCTTGTGAAGCTATGACATCTAATTGGATTTTGGATTCTTCTTGTCATATTCATATTTGCAATACGTTACAGGTGCTGACAGAAAGTAGACGGCTAAAATCTGGGGAGATGCAGTTGTGATTCGGGAGTGGCGAGTCTCTGGATGCAGTTGCAATGGGCATATGCGAGATTCCCTTACCAGTGGGAGACTTTTGTTAAATGACTGCTATTTTGTGCTAGAATGTGTGGTGAATATTATATCCCTTTTTATATTAGATACTGAAGGTTATAATGTAAATATTAAGAATTGTTCTTTGTATTTATATGATAGTTATACTATTCAGATCCTTTGTTGCCCAAACGAGCATGGTCATTACATATTGCGTACCTCACAAGATATCTTTAATACTGGAATAAATAAACATAAACAATCTGATATAAATAAAAATTAACTCTGGCACATGAGGTTAGGTCATATAGGCGTGAAACGCCTAACCCAATTGGTTAAGAATGGTTTGATACATGATCTCACCATTGAATCTTATCCAACATGCGAATCTTGCATTCGGGGTAAAATGACCAAAGCCCCATTTTTGGGTGTTGGACATCGTACCACTGACCTATTGGAACTCATACATTCTGATGTATATGGTCCAATGAGTCAAACTGCTCACAGTGGTTTTTCATACTTCATTACCTTTACCGATGATCTGTCACGGTACGGTTATGTCTATTTTATAAGACATAAATTGCAAACTTTTGAAAAGTTCAAAGAATTTTGAAATGAAGTTGAAAAACAAACTGGTCAACATATTATATGTCTTCGATCTGATCGAGGCGGTGAATATATGAGTGCAGAGTTCACTGATTATTTAAAGGGCAATGAGATTCTAGCTCAATATACTCCTCCCGGTACTCCGCAGCATAATGGAGTGTCAGAGAGAAGAAATCAGACTTTATTGGATATAGTCCGATCAATGTTGAGTTATACAGATTTACCCTATTATTTATGGGGTTATGTTCTTTTAACTGTCGCACATCTTTTGAACAAGATTCATTCTAAGGTTTTTTCTATGACTCTGTATAACATATGGAACGGTAAGAAACTGAATCTTAGTTATATTAAGATTTGGGTGTGCTGTTTATGTTAGGATGGCTCAGTAAAATAAGCTTTTGTCTCGAGGGCAGAAGTTTAAGTTTGTTGGATATCCTTCAAATACGAAAAGATATTTGTTCTATGACATCGAGCATCGAAATGTATTCGTAGCTCGCTACGTAAAATTTCTAGAAATATAATTTTTGGCTGAAGGTGGTGATCATAGACAGGTTGAACTTGATGAAGTACAACCTGGAACCAACGAACTAATTGAGGAACATGTAGTTCAAGAAGATAGAGAACCTTCAACACACACACTCCATAGGTCACAAAGGGTATCTAGATCTCCTGAACGCTTGTATTTGATACAAGAAAAGAGTCTCGATGTTCTCCTAGTTGAAGAGACTGGCCCTTTTACCTATAGAGAATCGATGTTGGACATCGACTCCGTGAAGTGGCAAGACGCCATGAAATCCGAGATGGACTCAATGCATGAGAATCAAGTTTGGAACTTGGTTCCGCTTCCCGAAGGAATTGTTCCTATTGGTTGTAAATGGATTTACAATAGGAAGCGGGGGCCCGAAGGAAGGTTGAAACCTTTAAGGCCCGACTGGTAGCTAAAGGTTACTGATGAGTGGTATTTATATCACTATTTCCCACTCATTTAACCTAATATTTTGTATAGTTTCTTGAGTTTTGTGAATATTTTGATGTGTTTTGTGTTATTTTGTAGATAAATAAAGTTTCAGGACATTCTGGAGGTGATTTGGGCCAAAACAGTGAAAATTGGACGAAAAGGGCATTTTGGTTATTTCCCCTGTCGCGACGCCCAAACCCTTCACGTCGCGACGCCTAACGTACGCCGAACAGTGCTAACGTGCGCTGGGTCCACAAATCAGAATCTGAGAAAAGTTTGACTTTGCTAAAGTGCGCCGTGACACGTGTCACTATCACAGCCGATCTGCTAACATGCGCCGTGCCACGTGTCAGCATCCTACGGTGCCGACAGTCGCCATCGCCACGTGTGCCACGTGTCAGTATCCTACGGTGCCGACAGTCGCCATCGCCACGTGTGCCACGTGTCACTCCATGTCATTGCCACGTCATCAGCCACATCACCAGGTTGACCAAGTAAAACTGCCACCTCACCGCCACATCATCATCAGCCAATCAGGAAGTGCCACGTGTCGCAATCCTACGGTGCCGACAGTCTCTTTCCCACGTGTCGCCACGTCACCGCCACATCAGCATCAATCATTGAGTATCTAATCTTTATCTGACACGTGGCGGATAAGAATCTCATCGACCAATCAGAAGCCGCCACGTGTCACAATAATTGAAGCCCAACCACTCTGCCACGTGTCACCTTATCAGCTTATCCAGAATCTGCAAACCAACGAACCAGAGCGTGCCACGTCGACAGAAGATGGCGTAGCGACGCCAAAGGGCTCAGCGTCGCGATGCTGGAAGCCTACCAGGGCCTATAAATAGAGCTTCAAATTTCAGTTTTAAATGTACCATTCCCTCACATTTCTTTGATGTAAATATGGAGTTCTTCTCTCTCTAAGTTTCTTTTAATTTTTAGTTTTTAGTTTTGTAATAATTTTAATTACTTTTTGTAATAATAGTAATTTACTTTCTTTACTTTTTACAGTTTTTACTATTCACCATGAGGAGGTAACTTCCCCAGCTATGGTGAAAGGTAATTCTTTTACTATTGCTATTTAGATTAATCTCCCTTAAAAATAATATATTCACTATTTAAAATTTGACTTAAAAAGGATACCGCTATATTGGTCGGTTGGTAATTTAATTTTGGTTCCGCCTTTATGGCTGGTTTATGGACAAATATTACCGCCTGAATGGCTGGTTGGACTTAATTTGACTTAATCAGGATACCGCCAGATTGGTCGGTTGGTAATGTTATCACAAGTTTATATATTATTTTATGGGAGATATCTAAATTAGTAGTAGTAAAAGTAATTCATTTTACCTTAGCATTTTATTTTATTTTATTTTACTTTTCAGCATTTTTACTTTATGTCTTTTACTTTTAAGTTTTTACTAGCCCTAGTTATGTGTTAGTTATCTGGGGTTGTGATGAAATCTAATATCACCGGTTTATAAGGGGTTATTTTATAGTTTGGGTAATTTGAAGGTTTACTTATTAAGTCTTAAGCTTAATGCTTCTTGTTGTCTGATCACCAATAAGATTGATGTCGTAAATCTAAAATGAACTAGACATAGAGATTTTAGGTTTCAGCCTTAGACTTAATAGCCCACGATCTTCCTTGAGGATAGATAACCCTTTAATAGATTTCCTTACAGGATAGACATATACCTGTCAGGTGGGGGTAGCAGTAATTGGAACTTAAACTTAATGAATCCAGATAATTTGGTTGACATAGACATATGGTTCAATTGGGTTAAACTGGGTATTTGCGTCTGACCATCGATAGAGGCTTTTGCATAATTTAGTGTTCCAGGTTAGTAAACTGATTTATTACACAAACATAAAATAATCACTTCATCTTTTAAAAGATATTAGAATGATTCACAACCCTAGATCTTTTTGTCTTTTGTTATTTTCCTTAGTATTTTCTTTTGTCTTTTTATTTATTTATTTATTTTGCAAAAATACAATCAACCAAATCAATCAAGTAATCATTCTCTTCTCCCTTAATTAGATATCTGTAAATAAATACATTCAATAATTAATAACAATAGTAGGAATTAAGTCCTCATGGGATCGATATTTTTATACTACTTGAACGATACGTGCGCTTGCGTTATACGTGTGTGTTTACGTCGGTCAGTTACTCGCAGCGACCTGGTGTCGACTACGATGAAATTTTTTGCCAGTTGCAATGCTAAAGTCCATCAGGATTTTGTTGTCAATTGCCGCGTATCATGATTATGAGATTTGGTAAATGGATGTCAAAACGGCTTTTCTAAATGGATTTCTTGATGAAGAAATCTATATGGAATAGCCGGAGGGTTTTGCATCTAGCGAGAACTCGGGGCATGGTATGCAAGCTGAAGAAGTCCATTTATAGACTTAAACAGGCTTTACGAAGTTGGAATCTTCGATTCGACGAGATAATCAAATTGTCTGGTTTTCTCAAGAATTCGGAAGAATCCTGTGTGTATAAGAAGGCCAGTGGGAGTATGGTGGTATTTTTAATTCTCTATGTTGATAACATTCTTATCATTGGGAATGATATTGGGACGATGCAAGGCGTCAAAGCTTACCTCTGTAAGAATTTCTCCATGAAAGACCTGGGTGAAACTTCTTATGTCTTAGGTATAAAACTCTATAGAGATATAGAAAGGAAGCTTATTGGGTTAATCCAATTAACGTACATAGATAAGACCTTAGAACGGTATAATTTTGGTAACTATAAGACAGCAAACATACCGTTTAGACATGGCTTACATCTTTCGAAGAAGATGTGTCCGCAAACAGAAGATGAGAAGATTAGAATGTCTAATCAGATTTATGCTTCATGTTTGGGCAGCATCATGTATGCCATGTTATGTACTAGGCCTGATATCAGCTTCGCAGTTAGTGTGACGAGAAAATATCAGTCCAATCCAGGAAATGACCATTGGATGGCCATTAAACATATCCTCAAGTATCTTAAAGGTACAAAGGATAAGTTTATAATCTATGGAGGAAACGAACTGCAAGTTAATGGGTATACGGATTCCGATTTCCAATCGGATCCTGATGATAGAAAGTCTACATCAGGATTCGTGTTTACCCTTAACGGTGGTGTTGTTTGTTGGAAGAGTTCCAAAAATGGGTCGACAGCTGATTCCACCACAGAAGCGGAATATATTACAGCTTCTGAAGCTATAAAGGAAGTTGTATGGGTTAGGAACTTTATCATAGAATTGGGAGTAGTCCCAAGTATCGAGAATCTGATTCTGTTATACTGTGATAATACTGGAGCCATTGCGCAAGCAAAAGAACCAAGGGCGCATCAGAAGTCAAAGCATGTGGAACGAAAGTACTACATCATTCGAGAGATTCTGTTGCGATGGGACATTATTGTGCACAAGGTACCGAGTGAAGATAATATAGCAGACCCGCTTACGAAGGCCATACCTCTAGAGTTATTTGACAAACATGTGGAGTCGATGGGTAATAGATACAATCGATATTGGCACTAGAGCAAGTGGGAGATTTTGTTATGGTTGGTGCTATGAGGGCCAATTTTATTATGTATTTCCTTGTAAATACTTATGTAACATTTTATTATGAATAAAATGAACAGTTTCTTTTATATAACTTCTTCTTTGATATGGTAAAGACTTAAACAACCTTAGAATGATTAGTTATGATACTGTTGCAAAAGGTTCGCAACTGACATTGAGTTGTATCATGACGTTGTCATTCTTAGACTGTTCCCGGTCAAGGTTTACACTACTTGGTCAGTAAAGTAAACCCGTTGAGACTGATACATGTCGTATATTGGAATCTTGGATCTTGATGGTTTCTCAGTGAACCATGAGTCTTGGAGACTCGTATAGACGTGTAGGTGTTTATAGCGGATAAACATTGAATGACTCATCGAAGATTCTTAATGGATGGTACACCAACTTTAATAATAATCTTCTTGGGTTGAGTGAGCATAGTGATTCTTTGACTTGAGATACCACTTTGGATAGCTGAGTTATCCTCCACACTTAGATGGCAGTCACGTCACTGATCTATTTAGATCAGACCTCCGCCTGTTCATTGGGTGTGGACTGATGCTCAAGATATCTTGTGTGTATCAAGAAAGGATCTGTCAGCTCTATGTACAGAGCATAGGTATTTAATATGGAATTAGCAATCTGTTAAATACATGAGCCCGTGGTACACTGTAGAAATCAGTTCTAAGTGTTATTTGAGGGATTGCTAATAGAAACGTCGGCGTGATTACATCTATAGAGATTTGATGTTTGTATCTATATCTATGGATTAATCCAGATACCTGTGACGGAGGGATTATATGTATGCAGTGACCTCGACCTATATGATTCAATGAGTTTATCCGTGTTCGTCATAATTTACGGGTGGGTGAATTATGGACATGAAATTTGATTTCGTGACGGATATGCATGAATTTAGATAGTCTCACTAATGAAATATACTCGTAGAGCACTAGGACAACTGTTATGAATAATACTTATTTTTTATGACTCGTTTAATGGTTAAACGAATAATACATGCAATCAGGACCTAACGGTCATTTCCGAATTAATGTGTATTTGTATTTAATATTTGATATTATTAAATACACATTAATTAAATATCAATTTGTGATATTTAAACATATATCATTAATATATGTATTTGAGATATTTAATGTAAATATAATACATATATATATATATAAGATATTTATATTTATTTATTAATTAATTATTTAATTGTTAAATAATTAAATTAATTAATAAAATAAATATATTTAAGTAATGATTTATTTGGAAATGGCATGTTATAATTGGAACACATTTTTGATAACTTTATTAAAGATAAAGTGTTTCTTTATTAAAGCTTATATGTGGACTAATGGATTTTGAACAAAAAATAAGTAATTGTTATTTATTTTTCTAAGCAAAAATCGGCAATTGTAGGAATTGAATATCAAAATTGTTTTGTTTCATTTTTTCACACTTACACAAGTTAAACAAAAATTACAAAAGAGAGTTGAGAGCTTTTGAAGGAAAAAACCAAAGAGAAAAAGCTTAAGTTTTGGAAATTTGTAAGTATTTCTCATTTTTCTTCAAGATAGAAATTGCTTCTATTAATCTTATCTTCAATTGTGTTGCTAAGATTGATCTCTCTACTCTTATGTTTGTAATTGAATTTGTTGGAAGCTTGTTTGAGGATGTTATGCATGTATGATTAATTTATTTGCTTATTATTGTCAAATTTGGGATTGATTAGATTTGATCTTGATGTGTTTTGAACAAACTGGGCCAAATTACAATTAATAAAAAATCCAGGTTGTTTTCGTAATTCTGGAAAAACTCTGGGCAGTTTTGGAATTTTCGAAAAGTTTTTGGTTTATGTTGCAAATTGTATAAATTATTTTGGGATTGATTTAGAATCAATTAAATATGTATTTGACATTTTAATAACCAAAATAATTAATTTGCAAAACTTTGGGGTAATTTGGTAATTAAAAGAAATATGATTTCTTGGGTTAAAATTTAAGATTTTAAGTATTGGATAATTAAATAAATAAGTTTATTTAATTGTTCAAAGAAAAAATTTTGAAATCGGAAAAATCGTTTTTCCGCGTTCCGCTGTGCTAACCCTGTAATTCCTTATAAAACCCCAACAGGTACTCGACGTCATACATAGACAATTTCATTGTCATTTTCCCAACTCGTCACATTATATCCAACTTATTAATAATGGATCATAGTGGATAAGAAGTCATTACCACGATCTTATGACTCTCAAAATTATACTGGAATTTCTCTAGAATGGTAGCCATAACTCCAAACTTTCATATAGTGTTCCAAACTCTAATTTTATGTTCCATGTCCAACATGAACATTTTGCCCCAATTACAAGCATATTGTATTTATGATTCCAAAGCATCCATACACAATTCATTAGCCTAATTACAACATCAAGCTTTGTTATTATGTATCCAATACATAATACATCACTATATGTTTCATTAATGATAACCACTCACTAATGAAAACATAGCTTTAAAGAAGATCATGCTTAACTAGTAAGCTTGATTCCAAGATCCAATCTTCTTATCCTTGTTGAAATATTGCTAAGAACTTTCAAAGCTTCTCTAACACTTCTTTTACTTATGCTAATATCTCTAATTTTTTCTTGCTTTAACTTTCTCAAGTTTAATTAAAAACTTGCTTAAACTTGCCTTTTTGTAGTGAAGCTTATGTATTTAATTAATAAAAGTTATAATTAGGTGTGACTAATCACATTTGTCTACCATTTTGATTTAATCCAATTAAATTAAGACAAAGTTTAACCAATTGATTAGTCTATTATCTACCACTTTGATTTAATCCAATTAAATCAAGCCAAATACACTTATTATTACATATTTTATAATTACCAAAATATCCTCCAATGGTAGAGATATTTATGAAATTACAACAAAGCCCTTGTGTGATTTTGGATTAATTGGATTAATCCAATTGGGTCAAAGTAAATAAGTAATGTTATCCAATAACACTTCATTAACTTAATTGATAATTATAATATCAAATATTATTTATTATCAAACATTATCGTATATTCAAGTGCTCAATAAGTACACTTCATATTAGGGGACTCTCTAAGTCCAGACACGTTCGTCATAAAATTCTAGCTCATATGTATGTAATTCGGCTACCTCTAAATCCGCCAAGGCCCCATTGTTGTGTGTTGGCGCAAGAAGGGTTCATTCCCTTATGGCCAAATGACTTAGATGGCTTGGGTCGGAAGCTTTCCCCCAATGCCTCTCTCTATCAGATGGCTCGGGGCTAGGTTACATCCCACCGAGGCCTTATTGCTGTGTGTTGGCGTTATGAGGGTTCATTCCCTTTCCCCCAATGCCCCTTTCTGTCAGACAGCTGGGAGTTGGGTTACGTCCTGCCGAGGCCCTATCGTTGTTTGTTGGTGCAAGGAGGGTTCATTCCCTAGCGGCCAAGTGACTTAGATGGTTCGGGTAGGAATTTCTCCCCCGAGGCCTTACTATTTTAATAATTGCTCGAGGAATGGAGTTTTCCCTCGTGGCCTATTTTCTTTTGCAAGTCTTTACTGATCATTACTTCTGGGATTGAGTATATCGAGAGTATGCGTCGCCCCGACGTGGCACAAGATAAGTTTCTTCAAGCAGAGAAGCCAGTGGATGGACTGACCAGAGTTAGCTCGAGCCAACATCTTCTGTCAGAGAAGGCCTAGTGGAAGAGATGGCCAATTTATTAATCAGAAGCAGAGGTGCTAGATCAGGGTTGTGAACTCAATATGGATTTTCACAAGAATGAGCATTGAAGCTTGCAATTATGGTACCCGTCATGAGGTGATGCAGACTTGAGATTCTGGACTTGATCAAGATTGAGCATCAGCATAAGAATGAACCACCATCTTTCATTAATGTTCCCGGCATCAACTCTTCAACTAGTTAATACTGAGAACTGGGGGATAAACATCAATGGTGGTTTTTCACCTCAAAGATGTTTAAATACTTATGAGGGGTAAAATGGGGTTTGTACTTAGTCAATAGAGGATGATAAAGGTCCAAGGGCCTATAGAGGCTGAATTCAGATAGAGAGGGTCGACCTCACTATACAGAAGAGTTCTCCTCAAGGCAGAGTAAGTTAAGGATGAAGTGAGTTGTTGATCCGACCTCACCTATAGAAGAAGTGTTGGATTTGGGCACGTTTGAGTGTTTGTGGAAACTGACCCGAGGGGGTTCATGCTTAGGAACCCGACTTGGTAAATGAAGAAGCTAGAGGAAGTTTTCACAAGCATCATCTGCCTCGGTATGCCGACCAGAGGACTGAAGATGAGATCACAGGCCGACCAATATTGAAGCCATATGACGTATGCTCTACTTGGAAGCTTGGGATTCTAGAAGGCTGATGTGATGAAAGTTGGTCAATGGCTCTCCTTCAGAATAGACCTGCTAGAAAAAAACAAAATTGAAACAGTTGAATCGCTGACTGTCACATTGGCAAAGTGTGTATTAGTGGCTAAAAGGTTCAAGTGATGGGTTTCTGCTGACAGGGGTGGTTGAGCCAAGTGTCAGTACGACTATTTTTGGTGGTTAGGGAAAAGAAGCATAGGGCAAGGATGGCCTGACTATGACGGTTGACGTCATAGGTTGGTGGAATAGTAGATTTTAGAGCCTATATAAAGGGATTGATGTCCCAAATTCAAGGGTTAGCAAATTTCATAATCCATAACTTGTTAAAGACAAAAGTTACAGTTAGTGATGGAGAGAGAAACCTGGTCGGTTCTCAATCACCTAAGATAATTATACCATGCTAGTTAAGACCCAAGGTGTTCAAAATTGTATCTTGTATTCCTCCCCCACTTGCAGCTCGGGTCGGTCTTAACCCCGATCAAGGAATAAAATACCCTATTCTTACTCTCGTGGACGTATGTTGGAGCCACTCTCCGCCGAACCACATACTCTTCGTGGATTTCTTGTCTACTTGCTAAATTTAATTTTAGTTCCCTACTTACCAAACAAATTCACTGCTGATGGAGGTCTGTTCGAAGGTTAATTTTCCATATTGCCCTTGGAACGAAAAAAAATCGTCAACACCTTGTTTCATCTGTACTCTTTAATTAGTTACATGACCTGGTGGCGTGGCTTGGTGGTGTAGGGCTCATGATCTGACCTTTAGGTCATGGGTTCGAATCTAGGGGTGCGTTTCTTGTAAGAGCATAGGACATCATGGGGTTTTACATGCTCCGTTGAAGCCGGATTGAGTGGTTTGACGGCAATGTTTCCAATATTTCAAAAAAAAGTTACACGACCTAATATCATTATGCGGAGTCGATTATTCAAAAGCTTGAGACACATTTTATTTATATGGACTACTACTGTATGACTTTATTTAGTTTATGTTTTGTTTGGAGAGAGAGCAGTGAAATTTAGAGGGAGAATATGTTGGCTTATACTCTCTTGTATTTATGAACCTTTTTTATATACTAAAAAAGAAATATAAACCCTATTAGGAATCCAAATCTATACAAAGAATCCTAATTTAACAAGGTTAATCATAATCTCAATGGGAAAACAACATCCATAAAATCTAACCCATGAGCCTAATTATCTAATTACTCTAATGCATATGTTTAATTATTTAATAATCTTTATTATGTACACAATAGTCTAACATCTCACATAAATTAAGGTATTTACTTTCATTTTGTGCTAGCAATGTAAATCAAAATGATGAGTCTCATTATATTACGAATCATGTAGTTAAATATTCTAATCGTGATTTGATTCATCATATGAATTACTATTTATTGATGGTGGTTTTTCACATGATGTAGTTCAAATACCGATGAAGGGTGGAATGGGATTTGTACTTAGCCAAGAAAGGATGATAAAGGGCCAAGGGCTCAAAGATGCTGAAGTTGGACAGAGGTATCCGATCCTATTATACGAATGAGTCCTCCCGAGGGTAGAACCTGCTGGTGATGAAGTAAGTTAGGACGTCGACCTGACCTATAGAAGAAATATTAGATTTGGCAGCATTTGAGTATTTGTAGAAGCCGACTTGAGGATATTCATGCTTACCGACCCGACCTGGTTAAAGAAGTCAAGAAGTATGATCAAGCTTCATTCACCTCGATATGTCGACCCGAGGAACGAAGTCGGGACCACAATTATTTTATGCTTAATGGTGTGTGACGTATGCCCTAGTTGAAATGATAAGTTTCTAGAAGGCTAATGATGATTGTGGGAAAAGCAACAGTTCCCATTGGAAGTAGCCCCTACCAGCCGCCATAGGCTGCCAGAGGCCGGTGCAGTGACAGTATAATGGGCTATTATGATTGGCCGAATTGTTTATAGTTGATGAAAGTTGCGATGGAAATGATAATAAGGTGACATGAGCTGACATCATAGGCGGTGGAATACTAAATTTGGAAACCTATATAAAGCATTAAAGATTCGGATTCAAAGGAGAGCAAATCTCGCATCTCACAACTTAAAAAAGCTAAGAGCCAAAAGTCTAGTGATAGAGAGAGAAAACTGGTTGGCACTCGACCAATTGAGTGAATTGTAATTGGCTAGTGTTAGACCTGAAGTTTTGTCAACTCTTTGTAAGCACGCTACCTCACTTGTAGTCCGGGTCGGTCTTGACCCCGAGCAGTAATATAATACCCTATTTCTCATGTGGACGTAGGTTGGAACCACACTCCGCCGAATAACGTAAATCTTTGTCTCTATGATTATCTGTCTGCTTACCAAGTTGTTTTGGTTCCTTACTAACAAAACAAACTCACTAGTGATGGAGATTTATTCGTGAGGTTAATTTCTCATATTGTCCTTCGAATGAAAACCAGTCGTCAACACTATTAATCTGACTTTTAGGCTCCCTTTGGTATGAAACATGTACTAATTCTAATTACAGGTACGTAAATGTACTATAAATATTATGGCTAAGCATCAGTTTCAGTTCTACCCGGATTCGATTCAAACCAGACCGATTTTCTGGGTTTGGAACAAGAACTGGTTGGAACCGAACCGGTTCTGTTACCAAAATGGAATAACCGAGACATAATTGGATCATTTAACCGGAGCGGTTCCAGTTCCAAAATGAAAAAAATTGGATTTAGGTTCAATCATGGACAGAACCAGACCATTTAACCGGACCAAACCCTATTTTGGGAACCGAATTTAGAACCAATTTCATAACTCAAATTAATACCCAATTTCATAACCACTTTTAAAACCCAATTTAAACATAATTTCATAATCTAAATTAAACTCAATTTCATAACCCAATTAAAACTTAGGCACTCCTACAAGAATATTCTGTATTGAGTCAAAAATATTATGCAATATGCAGTTTTATTTAATATTTTATTTTTGTATGGACAATTGCCAAGAATATTATGTAATATTTAAGTGGGAGAAATAATATATTTTCAAAATTTGACAATAATAAATAAATAAAGTTAATCAGAACCGGACGGGAACCAAATTGGAATTGATTTTTTCCGGGTAGGTTCCTGTTCCATGTGGAATCGAATTAGAACAGATTAATAGGGTACCCTATTTAATTAGTTAGGTTCTGATTCCACTTAGTTAGGAATCGATATTTCTGGGTAGGTTCCGATTCCACAAGGAACCGGAACAGAAACTGATTTTGCTGACCCCTAAAAAATATAATCAGTATGAACTATGAACTATCCAAACCATATCCAATTTGGATCGTTCAAATAGCCACCCCTACTTAGCTACGCACCAAACTGTTGACCTACAGGATCATAAATCGTAACCGAACCGAATGCATCCGGTTCGATTAAGGTTGGACCAAAATTCTGACCGCCCAAATCGAAGGTTAGACCGGTTTGAACCGTAACAGTTACGGTTCCGGTTCGAACGTAATAGTTATGGTTCCGGTTCGAACAGTAACGAACGGTTCAAACCGTTTACGGTTCAAACCGTTTACGGTTCAAACCGTTAACCGTAACAGCTAACTATTGAATTGTTAGCCAGTAAGGTTTACGATTTGAACTGTAAACGGCTATTTCTTATTTTATAATAAAATAAATTAAATGTTTAATTTACCTCTCCCAACAACTATATTTTTGGGGTATTTAAGCATCATAAAAAAATCAAAAAAATACTATAAATAACCCTTTAATTCATTTTTCAAAACCACAAAATCACTTACTCTTCTCACTCTCTCAATTTCTCAAATCTCATATATTCAATCAATTTATTCTTTTTTATCTCAATCTCTTCATTATAATGGCAAGCTCATCACACAACACTAACTTTTTTTAGATTGATGATACCACTCAACATAGCACCGGCGAAACGACTTCACGTACTCAAGTGAGAAATCGAGGTTCTGAAATGGTTACAAAATATTTCACTCTAGTCATGAATGACGTCACTGATGAGAAAAATGATGTCTGTAATTATTGTGGAAAAATTTACAAACACACCAGTGGGTATGAAACTATGACGGCTCATATGAGGGGTACTCATAAAGTTGAATTTAAGACTGATATAACACAAACACAAATGACAAGGTTTTTTGCTTTCAGACCAGAATCTTCTTCTTCTACTAAATTATTTAAATGCAATGATCTCAATGGAAATATGATCTTACTAATTTATTGCCATGGAACATTTAGCTTTTACTTTTGGTGAAAAAACGTCTTTTATTGATTTAATAAATGAAATTTTGAATCATACTGCATATAAACTATTAGGGTTTGTGCTCGAAGTGCCAATCCGGATCGTATTTATGTTTGATTCATGAATACGAACATTCATTTTTTCCATAATATTACTTATTTATGGTAGTACTTCTTGCTTTTATATACATAATCGATCTAATTACGATTAGATTGAAACTAAATAGGATTTAGTAATATGTATATATTAGACAAAGACCCGATAATATATAATGTAGTGCACAGTTACAAAGTAATTTCCAATTGACATTGGGAAGTGTTACTACTAGAAGTATATTATCAAATAAAGTTCCTGGTCAAGATTTACTAACACGGGTTGGTTAGTAAAATTCGCTGAGACCAGTACACGTCGTATATCGAGACTTGATCCGATAGTTTATCCCAATGAACCACGAGTCTGGGGAGACTCGTATAGATGTTTAGGTGTTTATATTGGATAAACATTGAACGACTCACTTAATATTTCATAATAGATGGTACACCAACGTCAATAGGAATCTTCTCGGGTCAAGTGAGCATAGTGGTCCTTTGACTTGAGATACCACTGTGGATGTATGAGGTATCCTCCACACTTTTATGGCAGTCACGTCACTGATCTATTTAGATCAGACTTCAGCCTGTTCGTTGGGTGTGGACTGATCCTCGGGATATCCTGTGCGTATCAAGAGAGGATCCGTCGGTTCTATGTACAGAGCATAGGTATTCAATGTGCAATTAGCAATTTGTTAAATCCATGGGCCTGTGGTAAACAGTAGAAGTAAGTTCTAAGTATTATTAAGAGATTTCTAATAGAATAATCGACATGATTATACCTATAGAGATTTGACGTTTTTATCTATATCTCTGAGATAATCTGAATACCTGTGACGGATGGATTATACGTATGCAGTGACCTCGACCTGTATGGTTCAGAGAGTTTATCTGTGTTCGTCATAATTTACGAGTGGGTAGATTATGGACATGAAACTAGATTTCGTGATGGATATGCCTGAACCTATAGAGTTTCACTAATGAAATGTACTCGTAGAGTACTATGGCAACTTTTATAAATAATACTAATTATTTATAAGTCGTTTAATGCTTAAACGGTAATACATGCGTTTGGGATCTTTCGGCCATTTGTTAAATGTCGAATTGTGATATTTGACATTTATTGTTTATACATGTATTTTGATTATTTAATGTAAATATAATACGTATATTTAAGATATTTGTATTTAATTATTTGATTATTTAAACGTTAAATAATTAAATTAATTAAATGATAAATATCTTTTAATTTATTAAATTAAACAAATGGCATGTTTTAGTTGGATTAAATGACCAATTTCTTTTGGTTAAATTGGCTTGATTTAATTGGTACAAGTTGTGATATATATTAAATGTTAATGGATAAATATCACAATTTTTCATTAAATCATTTTTTCCAATTGATTAATGGAATAAAAAATAAAAAAAAAATGCTTAATATTTTCCTAACTAGTTTCGGCCATTGTGGGAAAATATAAAAGGCATTGTTTTCATTTTTTTTGTTTTAATATCTAAGAACCCTAGATCAAAAATACAAAGTGAGTTAGAGAGAAAAGAGAAGAAAAACAAAGAAAAGCTTGGAATCTTGGCATTTTTGTAAGTTTTTCTTTACTTTCTTCTTCAAGAAAAATGTTTCTAACATTCTAGGCTTCAATATGTGTATCTTAGATTTTTCTCTACTCCTTGTGTTTGTATTTTGATGTTTGGGAACTTGATAGAAAGATGGAAGCATGTATATGTATAAAGAATGCATGAAATTTATTTATTTGTATTCTTTTTGCCATTTGATGGTGAGTTACCATTCTAGAGTTACTTAGCCACTCATAAATGACCTAGAATTGTTCTTGAGTTGTTTCATGGTGGTGATACTTTTTTGGTGTTGTAAGAATTGAATTAAAGTGTTGAATTTAATTAATTTGGTGTTAATTTGTCAATTTGTGGAAATTGTAAAATTAGGGTTCATAACCCACTCCAAATTTGGGGCTTTTCATATATGTGTTAATTAATGATGTATATATGATGCATATTAAGTTTGGTGTTGATCGGACTTGATCTTGAATTGTTTTGAACCGATTTGGACTCAAGTGCAATTTTGGAAAATTAAGGGACTCTCGGTAATTTAGGAAAAATTATTTTCTTGAATTGCAATTTGTATTTCATGTATAAGACATGTATAAATCATTTTGGTAGTGATTTGGAATCACCTAATTATGTATTTGACAAATTAGGACTAAAATGATCAAAATGTAAAGTTTAGGGCATTTCTGTAATTACTGAAAAATCAGGAAAAGTTTTCAGATTTCTGTTTTAATGTATATTTGATGTACAAATAATTTTGGTTGTGATTGGAAATCACCTAAGTTTGTTTTGAACAACTTAGGACTAAAATGATTAAAATGGAAAGTTTTGAGGTTGTAAGTTAATTTACTGAAATTATGATTTATGGGTTAAAAATTTCTGTTTTTTGAGTATTTAGTAATTAAAATAAATAAGTTTATTTTAATTACCCAAGAAAAATTAAAGAAATGGGAAAATTTGATTTTCCCGCATTCCGCTGCGTAACCCGGGTATTTTGCCCAAAACCCTAACATACACTTACTAGAATGACATGTGAAAGAAAATGATGGAATTGTATGCAAAATGTCAAAATATTTAAGGGAATTATTTTTTAAATTTAAAGGCCGTGTTTCAATTTGTGGTGACAAATAGAGTGATAATTGGCTGTCACATTCATACATGGTGTGACATATCATTGGATTGATGATTCATGGTGTGGATGCCGGTTTTCTCCCGAGGTCCACAATCGAGAATCTGATTTTCTGGAGGAACTAGCGAACCTGCAAAACGAGGGTAGGATGAGCGGGGAGTACTGTCCACCGGTGTGGTGAAAGCTGTAGGCTCTCCGACGCCCAAGTCAGTGATGTAGATGAGAAGCAGATAGAGAGATCAAGGCTAGTAGTTACCTCTGTCTCAGTTTGTTAGCCGTGAGGGCAGGGTGAGTTGGTATGTCGAATGTGGTATGCAGTGGAACTGAGTAATCGTGAATGTCCCTCCAAGCTATTACATTTCCCTTTTTATAAGTTCTTCGAAGTTGGGTCATTTACTCTTCTTCTGCCCGTTGGAATCTCCGTAACAGTCGATTTAGTGGAGGTTTTATGAGCTTTTAGGCATTTCTTAATTTGGTAACTGTAGTGTCCGTTGGCCCTGTTGATGAAAATGGGCTTGGGCCCGTGAGGCCTTTTGGTCAGATATTGGTTCTCGGGCTGGACTTACTAATGGGTTTCGGGTTTTTTGGTTGGTCCCGAGATGAAATGTCGATTTTACCCTTGGGCTAAAATTTGGCCCGTACAGTTTGTCCCCTACTCTCAAAGTCTAGAAGCCCTAGACTTGGAGAGTACATTTGCACATGTCGAATGAATCAGGACATGGGTAGTTGTTTTATTGATCCTGGCAGAGGTTCAAAGCTAATCCACACGATGTTCCGTCGTACGGACTGGGGGAGTTTGTCCTCAATTGTCTTGTCCTGAATCCTTCGATGGATATTCATGGTTGATTGATATATATGGTGGTTCAGGAGGGAACTTCAATCAACATAGTCGTATGGACTGAGAGAGGAAGAATTCATGTCTTCGTGTGACTCGATATGAGTCCATGGGGGATGTACCCGATCGACTGAACCTGTTGAAGGTTAGGAGTTGTTTCGCTCGACATGTCGTATGGGTTGATGGATGTCCATGTATTTATTTGACTCGACATGTCGTATGGACTGAGAGAAGTCCATATCTTTAATTGACTCCACATGAGCCTATGGGGAATGTCCCCTATCGACTGAACCATATGAATGTTCATGAGTAATCTCCTCGACATGTCGTATGGACTGAGAGATGTCCATGTATTTATTTGACTCGACATGTCCTATGGACTGAGGGAGTCCATATCTTCAACTGACTCCATATGAGCTTATGGGGAAAGCCCTTGTCGACTGAACCAGATGATGATTCAGGAGTAATCTCACTCGACATGTCGTATAGACTTAAGGATGTCCATGTACTCATTTGACACGACATGTCGCATGGACTGGGAAGTCTATATCTTCAATTGACTCCACATGAGCCTATGGGGAAAGTACCATGTCAACTGAACCAGATGATGGTTCAGGAGTAATCTCACTCGACATGTCATATGGACTGAGAGATGTCCATGTATTTATTTGACTCGACATGTCATATGGACTGAGGGAAGTCCATATCTTCAATTGACTCCACACGAGCCTATAGGGAATGTCCCGTGTCGACTGAACCAGATGAAGGTTCAGGAGTAATCTCACTCGACATGTCGTATGGACTGAGAGATGTCCATGTATTTATCTGACTCGACATGAGTCTTTGGGGGATGTCTCTGGTGGACTGAACCTGATGAAGGTTCAGGAGTAATCTCACTCGACATGTCGTATGGACTGAAGGATGTCCATGTAATCATTTGACATGACATGTCGCATGGACTGAGGGAAGTCCATATCTTCAATTGACTCCACATGAGACTATTGGGAAAGTCCCATGTCGACTGAATCGGATGAAAGTTTAGGAGTAATCTCACTCGACATGTCGTATGGACTGAGAGATGTCCATGTATTTATCTGACTCGACGTGAATCTTTTGGGAATGTCCCCGGTCGACGGAACCTGATGAAGGTTCTGGAGTAATCTCACTTGACATGT
>SKCR01049936.1:0-46042 GCA_019454045.1 Zanthoxylum bungeanum
AGAATCCAAAATCCAGCTGGATGTTACAGTTTCACAAGCTAGTGAGATATCAATAACTGGAAAAATAAATGTACCAGATGTAGATGCTCTCTCATTCCTTATCTGGGCAATGTAGTCAGGACAGTTCCTTTTCCAGTGCCCGACCTTGCTGCAATGATAGCATTTGTCTTCATACGGCCAATACCTTCATGTGTGATTCGGCCAAGCTCCTTGGTGTGATCTTCAATCCAAGCTCCAAGCTTTGTTGTTGATTCCATGCTCAAGGATTGGTTTCTCTATCACCTATGAATGGCACCTTTGAGTGCTAGCTCTTGAAAAATTTGCAATAAATCTTCCAATTTCCCTTGGTAAGTTTCGGCCAAGCCTTAGTCCAAGAGAGGGAGAATGGCATGAATGGAGAAGAGAGGAAGAATGAGAGAAAAATGAGTTGACTTATCTTTGATTTCCAAAATCAAAATTAATGATAGACCAAAACCAATATTTGGTATATGTCAAAATTCTCACCAACTTGGAGTGTAATATATCGAATATATTATTTTATCGATTAATTCCAAATTAATCGTTCTCACTCTTTAAATAGTATTTTACCCAGATAAAATTTCTCTGAAATTAATCCTAGATTAATTTCTCTCTCTTATAATTAATCACATATTAATTATGTGCGAGTCATACATCATCGGTGAATCTTCGGGAAGAGACCCATGAGATCCCTGGATATATTGGCAGTAAATCCAGTCATCGGACTATCTGAACACGTACGTACCTAGTCCTACATTTTTACCGATTTACGAGACATGGTTGGCTTCTTGCAAAGCACCATACCTACCTAATTCTCCAGAAATATTCTTAAAGGAATATATAATCTGTATCAGGCGTAGTATACGTAGTATTGCGTATTGCGATCCAGTATCGGATGTCACATGCTAAGCCTGGGGATGGAATTATGTCTGCCCCGTACGAAGCATATATCAGATCTCTGGTAACTAGTCTCTATAATCGGATAATCATGACCTAGTCATATCATACCGATGACTGCAGTACTAAAGAGTACTAGTTCCGTATCCTATGTGATCATCTTGTCCATATGACTGGAGTGATACTTCCATCTTGACATCACACCCATACACTACGATTCTCAATATACCCAAAAGAGGCGTACACAGAACCTGTTAAAGCCCTGGATGACCAAAACCAAAGTATATTGATTGTCGCAAGTATTAGCGATGCAAGTCTCAGGTTAAGACCAAATACACCTACCCTGATTTGGACTTCCATAGACACATAGTCATACTACCAATGGAATTCTGAGGGGTCTATCCAGAGCGAATCTGTTTCCGTACCATCGGTAAACACAACCTACTATTACACTTGCATAAGTATCAAATACTTAAATATATGAGAACTATGTCGTTATGCTCCCACAACGCGCACAAATGCAATACTAGTCTATTTCACATTATCGATGTCCAATCTTGATAATACTACGACAAGGGAAGTTTTAATGATTAAACCTTAGTGGATTAATATTGTCTCATATCTTATTAATCCGGTACTAATCATATGGACTTTTATAATTTATATATCTTGGTAATCTAATTACAAATGATAAAAGAGCAATTTCTTTTGTCACATAGTTAATTTGTACAACAACACCACATTCTGTACAAATAGTGATGCTATGGGTCATAATTGTCCAACAATCTCCAACTTGGCCTATAGCCAATCATTCAAGTGTCCTACACTTGAACTATGTATTGGTCGCTCAAACTTCTGCTGAGAAAATGCTTTCATCAGCGGATTTGCAAAGTTATCATCTGATGCGATTTATTCGATCATCACATCGCCACGATGTATGATCCGAATGAATCAGAGAATAATTGAAGTATATACTTGGATCGTTGATGAGACCATTAATTCTTTAGCTTGTGTTGTAGACTAGCTCAACTGCTAACAGAACTACTCCTAATCCAATTAGGATTATATAGATCCAAAGTGCTTCTATTGCTGCCTCAGCTGCAACAATATTCCACTTTTGTTGTTTATTCGGCAACAATATCTTGCTTGGAAGATTTCCAACTCACTCTTCCGTTATTCAAGCTATATAGTATCCTTATTACGACCTATAGTCATTTTTATCGGTTAGGAAACTTGCAACGGTGAACCCAGTCACTTCAAGTTCTCCTTCTCCATAGCATAAGAAATCATCCTCAGTTCATCTAAGATACTGAAGGATGTTCTTAATATAAATCCAGTGACTATCACTTGGATTGGCTTGATTGTGACTCCATATGCTCAAAACATATGAGACACCAGGTCGCGTACATATTTTTCAATGCACGAGTACTCAGAGATTACCAACAACTTTTAGATATATCCTAGTAGATCCTTATTCCTAGAATAAAGGTTGTCTCTCCCAAGTAGTCTATGGAGAATTTTCATGAAAGCCAAGCTTTCACCGATTGTATTATGGGAATGTCATTTCCAAGAATGATATGTCATCTTTATATAGGACAATCATTGTCAGTGCGCTCCCACTAACCTCCTTATATACACAAGAATCATATTCGTTTTGAATTAAATCATATACCATTATGATCTTATCAAAACGTTAGTTCCAAGAACGTAATGTTTGCTTCAATCAATAAATAGATCGAATTAACTTGCAAACCTTGTTTGCTTGTTTTGGTGCGACAAAACCGTTAGGATGTTTATAAACATCCTCCAAAAGGTTTCCGCTTAAGGAAAGCGATTTTGACATTCAGCTGCCATAATTCATAAATGAAACATACAACATTTAGCAAGCATTATCCAAATGGATTTAACCATCGCAATGGATAAAAGGTTCATCATAATTGACACAATGTTGATAACGATACCTTTTCGCTACAAGCCTAGCTTTGTACGTTGGTATGTTGCCATCCATGTATGTCTTCCTTGAAGACTCATTCAGTACAAACAGACACAATGCCTTCAAGTACATCAACCAGTGTCCAAACTTGGTTGGTATACATGGAATCCATTTCGGACATCATGACACTTTGCCATAATAGGGAGTGGATACCTTGTATCACTTCCTCATATGTAACCAGTTCGTATTCCTCAATAAGATTGACATCTTCATGAGGTGAGATCAGAAACCCATACCTCTCAGGTTGTTTTCTGACTCTCTCCGACTTACGTGGTTCTTGTGTATTCGAAGATTGTGGTACAGTTTCATCTCTGATGAACTGTTTGTGTTCCATTAAGGAATCGGTGCATGGAACAGTATTACTCTGATTTTCATCGAGTTTTACTTTCCTCCCACTTGCCATTGCATATATGTATTCCTCTTAGGAAAACAGCATGGAGAGCAACAATTATATTGTTCTCTTGTGAGTTGTATAAGTATTATATTTTGGTTACCATAGGATAACTTATTACAAATTAGGCACTTATCCAATTTGGGTTTTAGTTTGGTATCATCCAAACATATGCCTAGCATTCCCAAATCTCCAGGAATGAGAAAACCCGGTTTCTTTCCTGTTCATATCTAATATGAAATCTGTCCAACAAATTTTTATGGAACCTTATTCAAAATAAGTTTTGCACTGTTTAATGCGTATCCCTAGAAGGAAAATGGTAGCTCAGAGCTACTCATAATTAACCTTACTATGTCCAACAAAGTTCGGTCTCTCTGTTCGGACACACCATCAAATTGAGGTGTTCTGGGAGGAGTCCACTGTGAAAGAATACTATACTCTTTCAAGTAATTGAGAAACTTATTGCTTAAGTATTTTACACCACGGTCTAACCGTGACGGTTTAATACTTTAGCCGGTCTGTCTGTCTACTTCGTGTCGAAACTCTTTGAATTTCTCAAAAGTTTCATAAGAAACACATAACCATAACACGATGCCACATCCGTAAAGGTTACGAAGTGTTCATATCCACCTCTAGCCTAGCTAGACATGGGCCCACTTACGTCACTATGAACGAGGGCTAACAGATCGGTGGCACTTGCACTTTTACCAAGTAAAAGGTGTTTTAGGCACTTTGCCAAATAAACTAGATTCGTAGACTTCATTTGATTAGAATCAAATTCGTCCTAGTACCCACTCTTCGAAAGTGTGGATATACGAGTCTTGTTAATGTGTCCCAGACAATAATGCCACAAATAAGTCTCATCTGATTAATTCAGTTTGAGCTATTTGTTTGTCATGTTATACGTTTGAGATTCATTTATATTCAAAATATAAATATTGTTATTCATATCTAATGTGTTTATCTCAATATCATCTTTATAAAATAAAACACTTAGTGTTCTAGAATATAAAGGTATACTCGCAACAAGTTATACTTAGATATAGAGATAATATTTCTAGTCAAACAAGGTACATTATAACAGTTTCCTAATTTAAGTACATACCCTAAGGGTAGTTCCTAAACTTAGGTTTCTACGGTTAAAATAGCCACTATTGTCCCGTTTCTGACTCGCAGGTTGATCTCAACTGAAGTCAGTCTCCTGCTTGTCAGCAGATTCTGCACATCAGTACATATTTATGTACCACATCCAGTATTTAAAATCCAATTTTAAAACCAGTAGTGAACATGTTTATGACAAATATTCTTGAAGTTGGAGCCTTGCCCGTCTTCACTTCCTTCATGTCTACCTTATCTATACGGCAGTCACACTTCAGTGACCCCGTTTGCCACAGTTTGGGCAGACATCTTGGGATATGTCATTTGTCTTCCTAGAAGACTGTGATGATTTTGCCTTTGCCCCTTCTAGAAGCTCTGGCCCTGCCTCCTAGAGCATAGCCATCAACTCTCCAAGAGTTTTCTCTTGGTTCATAATGAACCTGCCCCAGCTTTCGGGTAGAGACTATAAGATCAAATCTTTGTAGTCTCGGCCACTTAGGTAATGCCCTGCTAACCTAGCTGATCGATGTTAGCAATCATCTGCGACACCTTGTGCTCGAAAGATGTACCCTCTGACATAAGCGAGTGAAAGAGCTTCTTTTGCAATTTATACTTATAAGATCTAAGAATAGATCTATGAAGATCCTTTAATTTCAACATCATGGTATAATGATCTAATCCTTAATTCTGACGGCGAAATTAAAGAGTCATTGCGGTAAACATAATGGATTGAGCACTAAAGTTATCACCACCATGAGTCATCCAAAACTCATGCTCCAATATTTTCTCAATTTCGGGCTTAGGCCCGAGATGTCACTCTATCAAATAGAATAACTTCTTAGTTCCCAGGACTATCCTGAGGTTTTATTCCCAATCTGAAAATTGGAACCGTTTAAAGATATTTTCTCCTACGATTATATTTTAAACGCTAATATTTCAGTTATCTTGATTCCAATAGTCCAACTATCCAATCAACGATTTCGGGTACTATTGATTATAATGATTACTATAGTCTAACTATATAATCAACTATAATTTGATTGGTTAAATTCAAATATATTGATTACTATAATCTAATTATACAATCAACTATAAATTGAAGTAGTTTGAACACAGTCCAACTGTTTAATTAAAACAACAATTAAATATTATTCCAACTAATATATATTTAAATAATGACGAAAAATTGAAATGAGCGCGTATTGGCAAGTATCTAAAGGAAATTGCAAATTTAATATTTGCCTCCCACTATTTTTCGGCGAGCCTCTAACCCTATGTTGAGTACTCGGGAAACCTAGTTTCCTAGTGGGATAGGATCCCGTTAAATAACACACAACCTTGACTTTGGCCAGCAAGCTGTATGATATTTAACTATGTATATCTCTAAGATCAATTGGATCTCATCCAATTCCTAGATCTAGTAGGTGGGCATCCAAGTCCGAAACATATATCCAATATATGCCAATATATCCAATATATTCCCTAACATTTTTCCTCTGAATCAACTAAGCATTGGCTTTGGCACAACAAGCTTAATGATTCCAGTTAAGCGGGACCCATTGACTTTGGAAAGCTTCGTAATCGTTGTCGATGGACAAGAAGTGATCTTGACTTTGGTCAACAAATCACAACTTGAACAAGACATGCGATATGGAACAAAGCCTTCATGATTCAAACACATCCGCGATGGACAAAGGTCTTGACTTTGGCCAACAAACCAGTGCCAATCTTGAATCTTGAGAGAGAATCACTCAATGGAAGGAAAACACTTAATATTTGTTGAGGGTTTTTCGCGTAATTGGCAACCAATTAATTATCATTGATTAGGTCTCATCATACACCCTTAAATATGCATTCTAAAAGCATAATAAGGCGCGATAAATAAATTAATAATGATATGCAGATGGATATTTAAAACATTTTGTTCCTAGAACAAATCTCTCCTTTTTTTATCTCCGGCTAGCATTATTCTTACTTCTACCCAATTACATAACACTTCTAAAGAAACCTCATTTAAATTGAGGGGAATAGGTGAGATGAGAAATACAAAGAGTCAAGAGGTAATAGGCTGGACACGCAGGTCCAATTTAATAAATTCTATATTTATTACAACAATTTCCAAAATTGCCCTCACCCATCTAATATCCATCTGATATACATTATGCATACATCACATCCATGTATTCACACAAAGCATGTTATCAATCAATTTAATCCAATTAATTAATCTTTAATTAGTGATCATCTAATGTTCAAACAACGATTTGATTTGCGCGAGTCCAACTCGTTTAAGAATAAGTACTCAAAGTACGAATTCTTGAATTATATCGAACTACAATATTAAATCCAATTTAATTCGTATTCAATACTAATTCTATATTTAATTCCAAATTAAATAATCACACTTTATTAATGAGCCTTTGCGACTTAGATTCTAAATCTAATCTTAACGGGTCTCAAAGCCCAATTAACATCCAATGTCAATTTAATTAAAGTCCAATAGGCTTTCAATTAATTTATAAGGCATGGACTTTGACAACCAAAGCCCAATAAGGAATCACCCTTTGCCAAAAATCAATTTAGGCCCATTAGACCCAATTAAATTTTAAAGGCTCATTACATTATATTTGGACTTTATGGAAATGGTTTTAGGCCCAATTGGATCCAACCAAATTTCCTAAACCATACCTGGCCCAACCAAGCCCATTAAGCCCAAATACAACATTTTTAGCCCAATTCCAAATTAAGCCCAACTAATTAAATTCCAATATTCCAAATATCATAATTTAATCAATTAAAGTGTATTAGCCATAATTAATTATTTAAAGCAACATTTCTAAAATACCAATTTACACAATTAATCATGCTTTAATTAACCAATTTATGTCCAACACAATTGAAGCAAAATCAATCCCAACATGCTCTTAAGATCTCGACAATAGGGGACTTTTTTTATATCAATTTTGATTTCAATCTAATTAAATCACAAACTAATATATCCCAGGCATTTTAAACATATCCAATTGTCTAAAATTCAAAAATCACCAAGACCTAGGGTTTCATCACATTCGGCCAAGCATAAGGAATTTGGGGAAATTTTATCCAATTCAATTTCTCAATTCCTAAGATGCACAAATCTAATTTAACATCATCCAAGCTCAACCAAATCATGAATTTGAAGAAATCATGCTCAAATCACAAAATCCCAAATTAAAGTTTAAGAACCCTAAATTCAATTTCATGCTTAATAACCGCTCTGATACCATTGTTGGGTTTTCTAGGTCAAACCAAGATCAATTAAGCAATGAAATATGTGAATACATTAAAGTAAAGTAGCGGAAATACTCACTTTGATCGGCTAAGTGGATGTGCAGACAACAAAATTTTTTCTTCATGTGTGATTCGGCCAAACTCCTTGGTATGATCTTCAATCCAAGCTCCAAGCTTTGTTGTTGATTCCATTCTCAAAGATTGGTTTCCCTATCACCTATGAATGCCTTTTTTGAGTGCCAGCTCTTGAAAAATTTGTAACAAATCTTCCAATTTCCCTTGGTAAGTTTCGGCCAAGCCTTAGTCCAAGAGAGGGAGAATGGCGTGAATGGAGAAGAGAGGAAGAAGGAGAGAAAAATGAGTTGACTTCTCTTTGATTTCCAAAATCAAAATTAATGATATACCAAAACCAATATTTGGTATATGTCAAAATTCTCACCAACTTGGAGTGTAAAACAAGTCATCACCCACCCACCAAATTCCATCACCATAAAGGTAAGTCAAATGACAAGTGATGTGACTTGTGATGTGACATATGGGCCCCACTTAATTCAAAATCTGAGTGGGCCCGCAAACACTCCCGGGCTCGGGTTCGCTAATTCCAAATTAACGAATTTTCCGTTGCGATGTAATTAAATCAAATTTAATTAAATAATTATGCCTAGCAAAATTACTATTCACTTCGCTAGCGAATTAATTCTAAATTAACTCGTTCGCCCGAATTAAAATCTAATTTTAATTCCGCGTCGAAATCTAATTCGTATAATATATCGAATATATTATTTTATCGATTAATTCCAAATTAATCATTCTCTCTCTTTAAATAGTATTTTAACCAGATAAAATTCTCTGAAATTAATCCTAGATTAATTCTCTCTCTCTTATAATTAATCACAGATTAATTATGTGCGAGTCATACGTCATCGGTGAATCTTCAGGAAGTGACCCATGAGATCCCTGGATATGTTGGCAGTAAATCCGGTCATCGGACTATCAGAACACGTACGTACCTAGTACTACGTTTTTACCGATTTACGAGACATGGTTGGCTTCTAGCAAAGCACCGTGCCTACCCAATTCTCTTAGAAATATTCTTAAAGGAATATATAATCTGTATCAGGCATAGTATATGTAGTATTGGGTATTGCGATCCAATATCGGATGTCACATGCTAGGCCTGGGGCTGGAATTGTGTCTGCCCCATACGAAGCATATATCAGATCTATGGTAACTAGTCTCTATAATCGGATAATCATGACCTAGTCATATCATCCCGATGACTGCAGTACTAAAGAGTACTAGTTCTATATCATGCGTCATCATCTTCTCCATATGACTGGAGTGATACTTCCATCTTGACATCACACCCAATACACTACGATTCTCAATATACCCAGAAGAGGCGTACACAGAACCTGTTAAAGCCCTGGATGACCAAAACCAAAGTATATTGATTGTCGCAAGTATTAGCGATGCAAGTCTCAGGTTAAGACCAAATACACCTACCCTGATTCGGACTTCCATAGACACATAGTCAAACTACCAATGGAATTTCGAGGGGTCTATCCAGAGCGAAGCTGTTTCCGTACCATCGGTAAACACAACCTCCTATTACACTTGCATAAGTATCCAATACTTAAATATATGATAACTATGTCATTATGCTCCCACAACGTGCACAAGTGCAATACTAGTATATTCCGCATTATCGATGTCCAATCTCGATAATACTACGACTAGGGATGTTTTAATGATTAAACCTTAGTGTATTAATACTTGTCTCATATCTTATTAATCTGGTACTAATCATATGGACTTTTATCATTTATATATCTTGGTAATCTAATTATAAATGATAAAAGAGCAATTTCCTTTGTCACATAGTTAATTTTTACGACTACACCACGTTCTGTATAAATAGTGATGTTATTGGTCATAATTGTCCAACACTGCCACTTGATTCTCTATCCCTTTCCTGTCTCGAATTTCCACGTCAAATTCTTGTAGAAGAAGTATCAAACAGATTAATCTGGGTTTGGCATCTTTCTTCGTGATCAAGTATTTGATTGCTGAATGATCTGTGTAGACCACCACTTTGGGACCCAGTAGATAGGAGCATAATTTGTCAAAAGTGTACACAACTGCGAGAAACTCCTTTTCGGTGGTTGTGTAGTTGACTTGAGCTTCATTCAAAGTTCTGCTGGAGTAGTAAATGGAGTGGAAAATCTTTGATTTGCATTGTCCCAAAACTGCACCTATAACAAAATCACTAGCATCACACATCACTTCAAATAGAAGAGTCCAGGCTGGTGCTACAATGATGGTGGCAGAAATCAGCTTCTGTTTTAAGATCTCAAAAGCTTTCTGGCATTCTTTGGTGAAGTTGAAAGGCACATCATTCTCCAGAAGATTGCACAGAGGTTTAGCAATCTTGGAAAAGTCTTTGATAAATCTCATGTAAAAACCTGCATGTCCGAGAAAGCTCCGAATCCATTTTACTGATGTCGGAGGAGGTAGTTTTTCAATTGTTTCAATCTTTGCTTTGTCTACCTCGATTCCCTTTTGTGATATCCGGTGTCCAAGAACAATGTCTTCCTGCACCATGAAGTGGCATTTCTCCCAGTTAAGTACCAGGTTGGTATTTTCACATCTTTGTAACACATGTTCCAAATTTTGCAAGCAGTGGTCAAAAGAGTCTCCAAACACAGAAAAATCATCCATGAATATCTCCATACTCTGCTCCAGCATTTCTGAGAAGATGGCCATCATGCAACACTAAAATGTGGCGGGTGCATTACATAATCCAAATGGCATCATGCGGAAAGCAAAAGTACCATATGGACATGTAAATGTGGTTTTCTCCTGATCTTCTGGAGCGATAGTAATCTGATTGTACCCTGAATATCCATCCAGAAAGCAATATAACTCATGTCCCGCCAGTCTGTCCAACATTTGATCAATGAATGGCAGCGAAAAATGGTCATTTCTCGTGGCTTTGTTCAGTTTTCGGTAGTCCATGCATACTCTCCATCCAGTCATTGTTCTTGTTGGAATTAGCTCGTTCTTTTCATTTGTGACTACAGTGATTCCTCATTTCTTTGGCACACACTGCATAGGACTCACCCAAGTGCTGTCTGAGATGAGGTAAATGATGCCAGCATCCAACCATTTAATGATTTCTTTCTTTACGACCTCCTTCATGATTGGATTGAGTCTCCGTTGATGCTCCACTATGGGTTTGTACTCATCATTCATCAGAATCTTGTGCATGTAAAATGATGGACTTATGCCTCGAATGTCTGCTATAGTCCAGCCAATGGCTCTTTTGTGTTCTCATAACACTCTCAGTAACTTTTCTTCCTGCTCCAATGTTAGTGAAGAAGAAATAATAACAGGTAATTCAGAAGAGTTTCCAAGAAATGCATACCTGAGATGGCTCGGAAGTAACTTCAGCTCCAGTTGTGGTGGTTCTTCAATCGAAGGCTTGATTCGATCTTTCTTTGGAAGTTCCAGACTTTCCACTTGTGGTGTCGATTTGAATCGGAATGGTTTGTCAAGGTAGTTGATACATTCCAGGATTTCAGCATCTAGCTCGCTGTCAGTCATGTTGGTGATGCAAGCTTCAAGTTTGTCCGTGGGAGTTGTATCAGTATCCTGAACGATACTATCAACAACATCAATTCTGAAACATTCTTCTTCCTTTTCATCGCTCGGGAATTTCATGGCTTTGAAAACATTAAAGGTAACTTCTTGGTTTTGAACTTTCATGGTCAATTCTCCTTTTTGTACATCAATAACAGTTCGTCATGTCACCAAGAATGGTCTTCCAAGGATGATAGGTACATCTTTGTCTTCTTCCATGTCAAGGATAATGAAATCTGCTGGAAGAATGAGTTTGTCGACTTTGACCAGCACATCTTCAACAACACCTCTTGGAAATGCTAGCGTTCGATCAGCAATTTGTAGTGAGACTGAGGTAGGCATTGCTTCTCCAATTTGCAGCTTCCCGTAAATAGAAAAAGGCATTAAATTAACACTTGCACCTAAGTCACATAAAGCCTTACCGATATAGTATTCTCCAATGGTGCATGGGACAATGAAACTGCCAGGATCTTTCAACTTGGGGGAAGTTTCCTCTGAATGATGGTACTGCATTCTTCCGTCAATGCTAATGTCTCGTAATCTCCCAATCTCCGTTTTCGTGAAAGAATGTCTTTCATGAATTTGACGTAGCTGGGTATTTCTTCTAAGGCTTCTGCGAATGGAATGTTGATATGCAGGTTTTTGAACACCTCCAGGAATAGAGCAAATTGCTTGTCCAGCTTTTTTTTTCTGGAGTCGCTGTGGAAAAGGTGGAGGTGGAGTGATCTGATCTTTTTCTTTTTCCTTTGCTTCTTTTTCCTCATTCTATGGAACTGCATTTTTTGGAACTTCCTCAATTGTTGCCTTGATTCCAACATCTTTGTTGATTTCAGTACCGCTTTTCAAGGTGATGGCTTGACATTGCTCCTTCCCTCGGTTCCTTGGATTGGGTTCTATGTTGCTGGGAAGATTACATGGCGGTCTGTAACTCTGAACATTGATTGGCTCTGAAACATAGCATCGTACTTTTTTAACTGAGCCAGCACTTCTGCTATTCCTGGTTCATTTGCCTGCTCATGGCCTTTGTTCTGTTGCTGAAATCCAGGTGGTGGATAGTTCTGCTGTTGGAATCCAGGTGGTGGATTGTTCTTTTTCCCTGAATTGTTGCTCCATGAAAAATTGGGATGATTCCTCCACCCTTGGTTGTAGGTGTTGGAATATGGATTGTTCCCCTGTCTATTGAAATTGTTGACATAATTCACCGTCTCTTCAAGTTGGTTTGGTTCTGGTGCTCCTCCATATGGTGAACTTGTGGATCCGGTGGTAAGAGTCTCCATGAATTTGCATATCTAATCCAGCTTGGCGTTGACTGCTGTATTGGCTCCAACTTCATAAATTCCTATAATTCTTTGGATCATGCTCCTTTCTGTTGGCCACAAGGAATTATTGTTAGCCATTTCTTCAATTAGGTCCCAGGCTTGATCTTCTCATTTTGCCATTAAAGCACCTCGAGCAACAGCATCAAGTGTGGTTCTCATTATTCCAGAAAGTTCATTTTAGAAGGTTTGGACTTGTAGCCTCTTTGCAATTTCATGGTGAGGACATTTCTGAAGTAAATCCTTGAATCTTTCCCAAGCTTCGCAGAGGGATTCTGAATCTTGTTGCATAAAGGATGTAATGTCATTCCTCAACTTTACAGTTCTGGCTGGTGGAAAGTACTTTGCAAGGAATTTGGTGGCTAGAGTGTTCCAAGTTGTGACGGAACCTGCTGGTAGAGAATGTAGCTAAGCTTTGGCTCTGTCTTTCAAGGAATATGGAAAAACTCGCATTCTCATTGCTTCTTCAACAGCTCGGTTGTAATTGAAAGTGCCACAAACTTCCAGGAACTTAATGATGTGGGCATTAGGATCTTCAGTTGCATTCCCCCCAAATTGCACTGACTGTTGAATCATCTGAATGTATGTTTTGATGTCACAAGCATTTGCTGGTAAATGAGGAAGTACAATACATGAAATGGAGCTGTCGACCACCGTAATGGTTCTGTCTCGAATGGGTATTAGTGGTGCAACCTCCAAAGGTTCAGGTTCCATGTTGATAATTGTTTCTTGGCCTTCTCGCCTTTCCCTTCTCAATTGTCTTATGGTTCTTTCAATTTTTGGGTCAAGCGGTCGGAGTTCAAAGCTGCTGGTTCGTCTCATGTTGTTTCTGAGAACCTGAAACACAAGAAAACAAAAACAATAAGTAAAAGAAATTAGATACAAGTAACGTATCTAACCCCAAAACTAATAGTGAAAGATAAATAAGTCCCCGAAAACGGCGCCAAAAACTTGACCGGTGCGTAATCACACGCGTATAACACAAGCGCACTTATCGTTCAAGTAGTATAAAAAGTATCGATCCCACGAGGACTTAAAACCTTTTGTTATCAATTTAGGAAATTAAATGTTTACAAGTATCTAATGGATTGATTGTTTGATTGGATGGTGAATTTAAAATTAAAACAAGTAAATAAATTGCTTGAAAATAGATTGAAGAAAATTCAAATTTATAAAACTATCCAGGGTTGTGAATCATTCCAATATCTTTTTAAAAGATGAAATGGTTATTTTACATTTGTGTAATATATTGGTTTATTAACCTGGAACACGAAATTATGTAAAAGCCTCTTCCGATGGTCAAATACAAATACCCAGTATAACCCAATTAATCATATTCCTATGTTAACCAAGTTATCTGAATTTATTAAGATTAAGTTCCAATTATGGCTACCCCCGCCCGACAGGTATATTCCTATTATGTAAGGAAATCTATTAAAGGGTTATTTATCCTCAAGGAAGATCGTGGGCTATTAAGTCTAAGGTCTTAAACCTAAAATCCCTTTTCCAAATTCATTTTAAGTTTACCGAATCAATCTTATTAATGGCCAGTTAACAAGATGCATTAAGACTAAGGCTCAATAAATAAACCTTTATATTACCCAAACCGTAATTTAACCCCTTATAAACCGGTGATATTGGACTTCATCACAACCCTAGATAACTGGCTTAGTTACGACACATATTTACGGGTAGTAAAAACTTAAATAAAATAAAAGACATAAAGTAAATTGCTGAAAAGTAAATTGCCGAAAAGTAAATGACGGAAAGTAAATGCTGAAATTAAATACTGAAAATTAAATGTTGAAAAGTAAATGCTGAAAGTAAATTGCTGAAAAGTAAATGCTGAAAGTAAATTGCTGAAAAGTAAATGCTGAAAGTAAATTGCTGAAAAGTAAATAAAGTAAAAGTACAATAAAAGAAAATACTGAGGTAAAATGATCCACTTTTATTACTTCTATTTTAGATATCTCCTTTAATATAATATATTAACTTTGCATGATAATTACCAACCAGCCATATAGGCGGTATCCAGATTAAGTCAAATTAATAATTAATTACCAACCGACCAATCAGGCGGTATCCAGTTTAGTCAGGTTAAAACCAATTTAAATAATTACCAACCGACCAATATGGCGGTATCCTCATTAAGTCAAGTTTTAACTAGTTTATATATTATAATTAAGGGAGATTAATCTAAATATTAGTAATAAAAGTTTTACCTTTTACCCCAGCAAAGGGGAGTTACCTCCTCATTACTGAAAGTAAAAACTCAAAATTAAAGAAAGAAAAGTATTGTGCGTAAAAGTAAATTGCAGAAAGTAAAAACTGAAAAGTAAAGAAAAGAAAGTGCGAAAGCTGTAAATAAATAAACAAGATACAATCTTCTTAGTATTCTTAAGGAATTCCTTAGAAGAAAGTATGAATTTAAAAATGAAATGGCTTGGTATTTATAGGCAAATTTTACCTCCATCAAATCATCCACCAAATCCATTATTAATTGCTCCACTAATTACTCCACCAAATCCATTATTAATTGCTCCACTAATTGTTATCCTGTTTGGTGGGAGTTTGACTATTTTTATTATTTATTTATTTTCTTTGAAAATGACTTTAATAATTACACATAACACACTTCCGTATGTTTCATCCATTGCGGTCATGAAATATTCAGAATTCGAAATTATTTTATTCTTCAAAGTTGTAGATCATTGAGTCTTCTTTAATCTGGAACTTGAATCAGCTCAATACGATATCGGAGTAAAACGTTATGCTCAAAATACGACAGATTCGCAAAACTGGAATTTCCAAAACTGCACTTCGTTAAAACGCCCTTTCAAGTTTCCAATCTCCAAAATTAATATGTAAAGTCTAATATTTGCCCTTATTTGACCCATATTTCGTCCTAAGTGATTTCATTGAGTCCCAATATTATTTTATCTGTAAAATAAACTAAAACATATCAAAACGTTCATCAAACCCGAGAAACTAAACAAAATATTCAGTAAAATGGGCGGTAAATATTGATATATTTTCCGCTTATCAATTAGCGACGGAATTTTCCGTCGCTAATAGCGATGGAATTTTCCGTCTCTATATAGCGACAGAATTTTCCGTGTCTATATAGCTACAGAATATAGAGAAGGCAAATTCCGTCTCTATATAGAGACGAAATATTCCGTCTCTATATAGAGACGGAATTGAGACGAAAATATTACTCCGTCGCTATATTGGCGACGGAATTTTCCGTGTCTAATTAGAGACGAAATAAATTCCGTCGCAAACTTTAGCGACGGATTAATATTTCCGTCGCTATATTTTTTGCGACCAATAGAACAGAGACGAAATTTTTCCGTCTCTGTTCCGTCGCTAATAGACATTAGCGACGGATTAGAGACGGATATTTCCGTCTCTATTTCCCAGTTTTCTTGAAATGTATGAATTTTATGACACTTATGAGTCATCTTTAATTGGTAAAATGACCGAATTTCCCTTTAAAAGGCAAATGATTGTTACTAATATTCCTTAGATTTATCCGATTAGGATTGTAATATTATTATATAGATTTACATCATGAATTAATAACATGGCAATTTATTTATATACGACTATATATATATATATATATATTATATATATATATATGTATTACTTGTAGATAGCCTGTATATTAGATTCTTTGGAATTATTTACATAGAAACCAAATGGAACTTTGGTTTATGAGATCTTTATTGGTAGTATGTCCTAGGTTTATTCGATTAAAACTATATTAATTACTATATAATCTTACATTGAATGAAATAAAATGTCAATCATTTTTTATACGAGCACATTAGTTTTATCTTTACTTAGATAACTTGTATAATAAATTTCTTATAGTGATTTACATAAGAATCAAACGAAGTTTTGGTTTATAAGATCCTATCACTGATAATCATTACTAGCTAGTTATAGGATTATCAATAACAAGGGCATTGATAATCCAAATAGACTAGTATGATATTATTACCGTCCATTGATAGGGTAGTTGATTTTATAAGCTACTAGCATGGTCTGGATGCATGGTGTAGCATATGGGTACTTGTGGTAATTAACAAGTATACCGAACCGGCCTTAAGGAGTTTTCATATAGAGATATTTTATCATATTTGTTTATACAAGATTCCTAATAAGGATGTATGAACTAGTATTAAGACTTGAGGTCTTCACTAATCTTATGTCGGAGTTATGTAACCTTTGACACTTGTTAGGAATATATTATATACCCAACTTTTGGGTGGCTTTATGTATACATATTTGTAATAAAACGGAATTTGTATCTGTAAATTCACATTAATCTGACATCATTTATTATATATATTTATTTAAATCTTTTTAATATGATTTATATATAATAAAGTGCTTGGAATCATATATGATGGATTTGACACTTTATGAGAATTTTTACTCCTTAATGTTCTAAATCATATGTTTGTGAACAATAAGAGCGTTCACAACACATGAGAGAATAACACATTGGGTACTATCCACCCTTAAGTGGGGTAGCTGATCTCATATATTACTAGCATGTTAAGACCGATTGATGTATCACATGGGTGCAAGATTTATTCTTGTCCATCGTACCGACCACCAATAATTTTCACTTAGAATATTTACCCATGTCTCAGTGAAAATTCTAAAGTAACGATTATATAAGTAGTCATCCGACTTGAGGTCTTCATAATATTATGCATAAATATTGCAACTTTGATATTCTTCTTCCCTAGTTTATGGAGTCGGACGTAGGGTGTGATTATGTTACTTATGTTGGGGCAAATACAGCTAAAGTGCATCGACGGGCGAAATAGACTTTTAAAACTTTTTCACTCCGGATAAATTAGCCTATATCATATACCTATAATTTATTCATATATCATCCTAATCACTCATTCATATCAAACATTGCGAGTGATTACACATAAGGACATTTTTCGAAAGTCGAGTGGAATTTCCGCGATTACAACACACATTTAATTTTCAGTCATTTTCAAATAGCCTTTGGTATTTTGGCCATAACTTGAGTTACCGATATCTGATTTCAATAATCTTTATATATCAGAAAATATAAGACACGATATCCAACTTTCATGTTGAATAGTTTCCCAAATTCGGATTAGAACTTAGTAAAAAATGTGAGTATTCCCGCTTATATTGCACTATTTCATGAACAGTACGTGTATTTTGACATGTGCTTAAGTTAAATTAATGTTTTATTAATAATTATCTTCCTTTATTTATATTAAACAACCCCTATTTCTTTCTTCACAATTTCTCTAGAAGATTGAACTCCAAAATTTATCTTTCTCCTCTAGATCACGATCTTGGTTTCCATCAAAAGAAGATGATGATTCTTCAAGTATTCTTCAACCATGTAAGTATTTTATCCTCATTCTTGTCTTTCCCCTGAAAATTTATGAAATTAGGTCAAAACAAGAAGTTTGTTTTTGGGGGCCTTGTGGCCGAAATTGAGATGATGTAGGGGGAGTTTGAATTTGCTGTTTAGTGATGATAAAAACCATATAAATCGTATCTAAAGTGAGGATTGGATAGTGTAGTTGAGAGCTTGTGTTTGTGTGTAATGTAAAGCTTGACCTAATGCAAAGGGTGGGAGTGATTTTTTGTTTTGGTGATACTTTAAACTTGTGAAGAGTGCTTGAGAAAAATCTAATTGTTGACTTGATGGGAATAATCTATAATGGCAATTAAGAGTGGTAGGCGTGGGCATGTCTTTGTTGTGGTAGGGAAAGGTTATCAAGCATTGATGTTTGTGTGTGGTGTGTTCATGATATTATTGTGAATAAGGTTTTGATGCTTAGCTTAGTGTCAAAATTGGAAATTAGAATTGACTAAGACATGCATTAGTTACGTTATATATAAGGCATTGGGGAATCTTTTTATGACTTTTGGGTTCGTCAATAACCCTAGTTGCGAAGATGCACTTGAAAGTCGCTTTAGGAAGTGTCATGACAAGAATTTAGGTTAATGGTGTTGGAAATTCTTGTAATATTCATTATAGGATGGGTGTTTTTGTCTTTTGGATATTAAGGGTGCATGAGAAGGTTGCAATCCTTAGGAGAGTTGCATCTCACCCCAAGGGGTGCCCTTTTGGCACCCCTCCATGCCTTATAAAAGAGGCATCATATCCATAACAAAGAGAAGAACAAAAAATCCGAATTTAAGAGTCACAATTTTCTTTTATTTTTGAGAGAGAGTTCCTCCAATTTTCAAGTTCAAACACTTGTTAAAGAGTGCTCCTTCAACAAGAAGCATCCAAGTTATCATGGGAGAACGTTGGCCAATTCGATTCCGTAAAGCACCTGTGATGGAGGCTAATAAGTTCTTAAGAACAGAGAAATCTCGACTTGGATTCGTCATTGCATTTTCTAGGTTTTCTACAATTTTCCAATTTCTAAGGTTTATGCATGTTAGATCAATTTTTTGTTTTGATCTGTTGCGTTTGCATGTTATTTATTGATTAATGACACTATTTGGCTTACAATATTAAGAACTTATTTCTAGTGTTGTTAAATATTAAATTGCATGCGTAGTTAAGAAAATTTCTGGAAAAAATACAGTATGTGCATGAATAAACCCGTAGGGCGTTTAAACGCCCGACGAACGTAAAGGCTTAAATCTGAAATTTCGTAAGAACGCTCAAACGCGTCTTCAAACACCATTAGAACGTAAGCCTTCTGCCTAAGAACGTTCAAACGCGTCTTAAACGTAACTCGAACGCAAACTCTCTGGAATCATTCCGTTCGAACGCGTTTTCGAACGCTATACGAACGTGAACTCTCTGGAATCATTTCGTTCGAATGCGTTATCAAACGCTACCGAACGTGAACTCTCTGGAAACACTTCGTTCGAACACGTTATCAAACGCAACACGAACGTACACACACTGGACAGTCTCGTTCGAACGTAGATACGAACGCGACACTAACGAAATAGTCCTGGAATTGTTATAAACTACAAACTTAAATTAATATTAACTTAGTAAATCATATACTGTAACACATTAATCTTGGTAGTATAGATTTAAGTTATTATTAGGTTGTTCAATTATCATAGGCATACACATAGTGATAAAGTTGAAAATGATTGTGTGTTGCATACTTGGGTGAGAATTTAAAGTGTGATCATACACAAGAAATTCCATCCAATCTTGATTGACACTTACACATATATCTACACATATCGTATATTATCTGTGCAATTAAGGAAATGTAATTCTGGGTTTGAATTGCTAAAAGATCCTATTGAAAAAGTGTTTAAAGAATATTCTGTCAAAAATGCGATAAGAGCCTAAGTGGTCAGGGACTTAAGTGGTTACTCTAGACCCCATCGTCATCTGGGAATATTCGTTTATTCATTTTTCTAAAGAATCTTTAGTTGAAATTCAAGGACTTGTGTTTATTGGAACCACCGTCCAATAGAACAACAAGTGGTTACCTAGAATATCACTTTTAACAAGATCATTCGTTGATCGTTGTGAAATTCATCTTTTGTAGACTAATTGACCCCTGTTGGTTTTTCCAGTTACAAATGGCTAGAGGAAATATCACAGTACCGGTCTCTCATGGAGAAAAGCCGGAGAAATTTGGTGGGGCAAATTTCAAACAGTGGCAGAGCAAAATACTGTTCTACCTGACAACTCTCCAGTTGGCTAAATTTCTCAAATATCCTCCGGGTCCTGTGGAGGGTGAATCAGAAATGGCCAAGGAAGAGCGAGAACAGACATGGATGTCTGGAGTCTTCTTATGCAAGAAATATCTTTTGGGTGGTCTTGACAATACCCTGTACAATGTGTACCAAGGCATGACTTATGCGAAGATTCTCTGGGAATATCTCGAGAAGAAATACAAAACCGAGGATGTCGGACAAAAGAAATTTGTCATGAGTATGTTCCTGGACTACAAGATGGTAGATTCGAGGACGGTGATGTCTCAGTTAAGTGAATTGCAGTTGATCATTCATGAAATACTGGATGAGGGAATGAAACTCTGTGAGATGTTTCAAGTTGCCGCCATAATTGAAAAGTTGCCTCCATCATGGAAGGACTTCAGGAGCTATCTGAAACACAAAAAGAAGCAGATGAGCCTTGAAGACTTTAGTGTTCGATTGAGAATCGAGGAGGACAACAGGATGTCCGAGAAGGCCAGCTACAAGATTATGGAGTCTAAGGCCAACATCATTGAGGGTGTAAAGGGTAGCAAGAAGCTAACACTAAAGGACTGCAGAAACAAGAAGTCTCATGACAAGGGCAAGACAAAGAAAAATGAGGCCCATGTCACTTAAGGTGAGCAGCTGACTGATGAGATCTCAGAGATGGAACTATCAGCAGTGGTAACCGAAGCCAACATAGTTGGGAATCCAAGAGAATGATGGGTAGACACTGGGGCTACTCGTCCTATCTGTGCAGATAGCAAGATGTTTTCCTTGTATCAGAAGGTCGATGGCGGTGATCATCTGACAATGGGAAACTTGCCTACCTCTCAGGTGGTTGGACAAGGCACAATGGTTCTGAAGATGAAATCTGGAAAGAAGCTAACATTGAAGAATATACTGCATGTTCCAGATATTCGGAAGAACTTGGTCTCGGGCTCTCTTCTTAGTAAGGCTGGTTTTAAGCTTGTGTTTATTTCTAATAAGTTTGTAATGACTAAGAATGATATGTATGTAGGAAAAAAGGATACCTAACTGAGGGTCTTTTCAAGCTAAATGTAATGACTGTCAATGGTGTTATTAATAAAGCTAGTACTTCTGCTTATATTATTGCGTCACAAAATGTATGGCATGGGAGGTTAGGACATGTTAATTATGATACCATGCATAAATTAATTAACATGGAGCTTATACTTAAATTTGTAATTGATAGCCAACATAAGTGTGAGGCATGCGTTGAAGCAAAAATGCATAGAACATCATTTCATTCTATAGAACGCAGTTCTGAACCTTTAGAACTTGTACACACTGACGTGTGTGACATAAATATTGTGCAAACACGAGGCGGTAAAAAGTACTTTGTCACTTTTATCAATGACAGCACAAGATTCTGTTATGTGTATTTGTTGAAGAGCAAAGCTGAAGCTATTGAGAGTTTCATACACCATAAGAACGAAGTTGAAAATCAACTTGGCAAGAAAATCAAAAGAATCAGGAGTGATAGAGGTGGTGAATATGTTTCACCATTCGGTGAATATTGTTCTGAGCACGAAATAATTCACGAAACCACTGCTCCTTATTCTCCTCAACAAAACGGGATTACTGAGCGCAAAAATCGAATGTTGAAGGAAATGATGAACGCCATGTTGAAAAGTTCTGGTTTACCCCAGAACTTGTGGGGGAAAGCCTTGCTTTCCGCGAACTACGTTCTGAACAAACTTCCTCACAAGAGATTTGACAATACACCATATGAGTTGTGGAAAGGTTTCGTACTTTTCTACAAATACCTAAGAGTGTGGGGGTGTCTTGCCAAAGTAATGGTTCCTAAACCTAAAAAGGTTAGAATAGGACCCAAAACGGTTGACTGTATATTCATTGGATATGCTCGCAACAGTAGTGCATATCGATTCTTGGTACACAAGTCTGAGATTCCTGACATCAATCCGAATATGATAATTGAGTCAAGAAATGCGACATTTTTTGAAGAGACGTTTCCTTGTAAGGAAAGACAAAGAACATATCTCTCAAAAGAACAGTTGATACTGTCAAGGACAGTGATCAGGTTGACCAAGAATCATATCAACGTGTAAATACTGAGACAATCGAGCCTAGACATAGCAAAAAAGTTAGAACGTCTAAGTCGTTTGATCCCGATTTTCTGACTTAGTTGTTAGAAAATGAGCCTCAAAGCTATAAAAAAGCTATATCTTCTCCGAAGGCACCTCTTTGGAAAGAGGCTATTAACAGTGAGATTGATTTAATCCTACAGAACCATACTTGGAAGTTGGTTGATCTTCCACCAGGTTGTAAGCCATTGGGCTATAAATGGATATTCAAAAGGAAGATGAAAACTGATAGATCAATAGATAAGTACAAGGCAAGACTTGTCATAAAAGGTTATAGACAAAAGGAAGGCCTTGATTACTTTGACATATATTCACCAGTGACTCGTATCACATCAATAAGAATGCTCATAGCTATAGCAGCTATATTTGGTCTTGAAATACATCAAATGGATGTATAGACGACTTTCTTGAATGGTGAATTGGATGAAGAGATTTACATGGAACAACCAGAAGGGTTTAATGTTCCTGGACAAGAACAGAAGGTGTGCAAACTTGTAAAATCCTTGTACGGATTAAAACAAGCACCTAAACAATGGCATGAGAAATTTGACAAACAAATGTTGTCAAGTGGGTTCAAAACCAATGAGTGTGATAAGTGTGTGTACACTAAATCAACTCTAAAAGGATATGTCATTGTGTGTCTCTATGTAGACGATATGCTGATAATTGGTAGTAATCATGAAATGATTCAGTCTACCAAAAATGTGTTATCCAGCAGATTTGATATGAAAGATATGAGAATAGCTGAGTGATCCTAGGAATTAAGATTTCTATGACATCAGACGGATATATATTATCACAGACTCATTATATTGAGAAGATACTTGATAAATATATCAAATGAGATCTAAATATGGCTAGAACCACTGTAGACCTAACTCTTCATCTATCAAAAAATACTGGTTCAAGCGTATCGCAATTAGAGTATTCGAGAATCATCGGAAGTCTGATATATCTCACGAATTTCACACGTCCTGATATCGCTCAAGCTGTGAACCGGCTTAGCAGATATACGAGCAATCAATGACATAACCACTGGAAATCCATAGTAAGAGTTTTGAGGTATCTGAGAGACACTTCAAAATATGGGCTACATTACAAGAGATATCCTGCTGTACTATAGGGATACAGCGATGCTAACTGGATATCTGATACGTTGGATTCCAAATCTACGAGTGGATTTGTTTTCACACTTAGTAATGCAGATGTGTCATGGAAATCCTCGAGGCAAACATGTATTGCCCGGTCTACTATGGAATCAGAGTTCATAGCGTTAGACAAAACATCGGAAGAAGCAGAATGGCTTAGAAACTTCTTGGAGGATATTTCTAGTTGGCCCAAACCAGTGCCAGTGATTAGCATACATTTTGATACCCAATCGGCTATTGGGAGAGCCCAAAATACAATGTATAATGATAAGTCTCGACACATACGTCGGAGACATAATACCATACGTCGACTGCTCTCAAGTGGCATAATAATGATCGATTATGTTAAGTCGAAGGAAAACCTAGCGGATCCATTAACTAAAAGTTTACCTCGAGAGAAAGTTGAGAAGTCATCGAAGGGAATGGGCTTAAAGCCTATAAATTAAGAATTGTCACTGTGGAAACCCAACCTAGCTGACTGGAGATCCCAAGATCTAGGTTCAAAATGGACAACTGAAACTTTGTGCAATTCAAAACAAGCACTGAAGAGTTTGCTACTCTTTCCCATTCCGATAATGACGCTGAGTGATGTCTGTCATTGGTTAGGATAAGCTAAGGCTTTTAATGATCACTATATTAGGAGATGAGTCTTAATGGGGGTAAAAGATAGATTACCTATTGATAGTAGATCACCTATTTCAAGTAAGAAGTGAGGCCGCTTCCATGGGAACTTTTAAAGGCGGGTTACCCTAAAGTACTTGATGAATCCAGGACCGTCATTCAGGGCCAAAATGAACACAACCGTAGAACGGGAAAACGGCCGAATTAAAGCTGTGTGTTGGCAATTGTCTTGGTTTACACCAACGGCAGAACAGTTCAAGACTATGGGTCACTGGTTTGCCTAGTAAATCCTATTGTCATTCACTAGGAAATGTTCAAGGCGAAAGCTACCTATTTCGATGCAGCTTTAGCTCATGGTAACTCTCTCAAATGTCTACATGAATATTAGAAGAATTTTGGGGGATTGTTGGAAATTCTTGTAATATTCATTATAGGATGGGTGTTTTTGTCTTTTGGATACTATGGGTGCATGAGAAGGTTGCAATCCTTATGAGGGTTGCATCTCACCCCAAAGGGTGCCCTTTTGGCACCCATCCATGCCTTATAAAAGAGGCATCATATCCATAACAAAGAGAAGAACAAAAAATCTGAATTTAAGAGTCACGGTTTTCTTTTGTTTTTGAGAGAGAGTTCCTCCAATTTCCAAGTTCAAACACTTGTTAAGGAGTGCTCTTTGAACAATAACCATCCAAGTTATCCTGGGAGAACGTTGGCCAGTTCAATTCCGTAAAGCACCTGTGACGGAGGCTAATAAGTTCTTAAGGACAGAGAAATCTCGACTTGGATTCGTCATTGCATTTTCCAGGTTTTCTATAGTTTTCCAATTTCTAGGGTTTATGCATGTTAGATCTATCTTCTGGTTTGATCTGTTGTGTTTGCATGTTATTTATTGATTAATGACACTATTTGGCTTACAAATGGAAATTTGGTAAATATGTTATCCCGCCTTGGTTGGAATGAGCGTAAAAGTCCACTTTCATGATAAACATGCATTCACATATCATTCAAGCACGTAATCAAAATTTTATGCATTCAAGCATGTTAACCACAAATCATTTTACGTCCTTAGATCCTATGCAAGAAAACTTCAGCCAGTTTCACGATACATCACTTGCGATATTATTTTAAGTTTATAGTTTTCTAATTGTGAATAATTTTATGTCTTGATAGTTTACATAAGGTTTCGGTAATATTTTCATGCTCGCAGTTTTACATGAATGCGATTCCCAGTTTATTATATGATTTCAGCTTTACTAGTTAATAACGTTATATGAACTTAACTTATCAACTTATGAAACATGATTTAGTAATATTTAGTTTAGTTTTCATGTATAAGACACGTGGTTTCAAACCACCAGTTTCGAGCCGCTCCCTCAGCTTTAGCATCCCGGGTGTAGACATTGTATTTTTATGCATAGCCCGATGATGAGTCTTTTATTGGGACACCTTCTGAAAATTGGGAAATTGTAATGATGAATGCCGGAAAGGAAAAGAATTTCAGGGAACACAGTCAAAAGCCGGTCGGACATCACCTTTGTCCGGCCTATCTTCTCTCTAACCCTAAAATCCAACCAGATGTACTTTGAAAACCCTAAATCCGACAGGACAAATCACAATTTTCATTGAATGTCCAGATTGTCCATTACCAAAAACTAAGGATCTGATCACGGTCGGTCGGATATGAAATTCAAATTAAAGATCCAGCCAGACATGCATTAAAGTGGTCAATGCACGTGTAAAATTCCAGAAACTGAAGTAATATAAGGTAAATGGCCGACCAGATATGCATTTCAAATTCTAAGTCTGGCCGGACATATATTGAATGTTATAGCCTTCTGTAACGTCAGAAAGAGCTTGAGTGTAGGGAGGGATTCTGTCTCCCTTCCATTTCAAGATCCTTACATGCCACTATAAAATTGGGGTCCTTCCTCTCACAATCCATGGGGACCCACCATCAAGGAAGCTTAAAGCTTGTAAAACCCTTTCCAAAATCCATAAAACAGTAACCCTAAAAATCTTGAGAGAGAAAAGAGCCAACACTCATCTTTGGAGTTCTTATACCTTTTGGCTCAAGTCTAAGCAATGACCCAGACACTCAGAAGGATCTTCTAAGCTATTATATATATAAAGGTATGACTTGAGGGCACATTCTTTTTTGTTGGGATATATGCCTTAGAGCTTCAAGAAATGTAAACCGAATTATATTTTATGAAATAAAAAGATGCATTATTCATTTATTAAAGTGTTTGTTTTATATCACATATTCTAAATTATCTTGTTTACACTTGATTACTCATGTGCCTTCAAACTTAGTGTATGAGTGTCATACACAAGAAGATTTAAGTTTGAAGTTAGTAATCTAATAGAGAGCAAAAAAAACGGGTACTTTCTTTGCGGTTATCTGTAGCTGTGGTCCATTCTATAATTGTATGGCGACCTTGATCCAGGATCGTCAATGAGGTAACATGAGAATGAAGACACCTTATATGATGTGAATATATGACTGGACCCAAATAGAAATGTATTTCTTATAATATCCATTAACTAAAGAAATTCATTTCAATCTACTATATGGTCATATATGGATTGATCTGAATCTTGAGTGTACTACAAACTCTTGCAAGACAGGCTATGTCCTTTGATTTACAAAGGTGTGGTTGGTGTAGCAATCCCGACCAATAGCTACTTATTTTGGGGATATGGTATGGTGTGTAGTTGTGGACGTTGTACATAGATATAAAGTTCATTTATTCTTGCGAGAAGTAGATGAGTATCTTCCTTAAGGGTTGATTCGGTACTTGAATGATTAGAGCGCTCTAGTTTTTCTATTACGAATAGAAAGATTAACATTCATAATGGTTATGAATAAATCGTTCATTAGAGAATCAATGTTACTTAAGGTAAAAATAATTATAGGGGTATAACAGACATTATGATTTGGCTCTAATTATGAGATACTAGTGAAGGGCCAATCCGTATGTAATGACTATATCGATGGACACCGACATAGTTCAGCTTATATTATTTATATGCGGCAATGAGAGTGCAGCTTCAGGATTTTAGTGGAATAACCTGAAGTTAATAATTTGGAATATTTAATTAAGAGTTTAATTAATATTCCGGGATTATTGAAGCTCGGAACCGTAGGTCCATTTGGTCCTCGTGCTAGCTCGATATACTGTAGCTGATTAAATATAATTTGATAGTCCAATTATATACTCATATATGTATATATAAATATTATTAATATGATTAATAATATTATTTTGACACACTTGAAACTGTTGGTGTTTGCTAAGGTCCCAAGATCATTAAACAAGCATGAAACAAGTGCGAATACAACGAGGGAGTTGCGGAATACTCACATCGATCGGTTGAGTGACACTACGACGAACAAAAATTCAGTTTCTGCCTCCTTACTGCTCACGGCAGTGAGCTACATGCAGTCCCTATTTTCGGTCATTTGGATCATCTTCGTCAAGCTCCAAGCTTCGTCAAATGGTTCCAAGCTCATGGGTGAACTTCCCTATCACCTTCGCATGTCTCTCGGAGTGCTAGCTCTTGATGTTTTTGCCACAAAAACACCACACTTTGCTTCCTAATGCTCTCGGCATTTCCCAGAAAAACCAGAACAAAAACAGCCCAAATGGGCGTGAAGAAGAGAGGACAAATGGCTCCATTTCATGAGTCAAGAGAGAGAATGAGTGAAACGATTTTTATATTTGATTTTGTGTATCTAATACACAATTTTTTTATTACCAAAAAATCAAATAATTGATTTATCAAATACAAAAAGGCAAGGCAATAAAGTTTTGCCAACCACCACCATCAACTCACATCACTCAATCAATCAATTGTCACATCACTCAAAGTGACATGATTTGACGCTTGATGTGACTGATGATTTGATGCTTGATTTAAATTGCGTGCCGCGCTCGAATTCAAAATGCGAATGCGCTCGCAAACAATCTCGGGCTCGGGTTCGCTAATTCCAAATTAACGAATTTTCCGTTGCGGCGTAATTAAATGATTATGTCTAGCGAAATCACTATTCATGTCGCTAATGAATTAATTCTAAATTAACTCGTTCGCCCGAATTAAAATCTAATTTTAATTCCGCGTCGAAATCCAATTTCGTTTAATATATCGAATATATTATTTAATCGATTAATTCCAAATTAATCGTTCTCTCTCTTTTAGTGATATTTTATCCCAGATAAAATATCTCCGCAACTAATCCCAGATTAATTTTCTCTCTCGTCTTATTAATCCCAGATTAATTAAAAGTGCGAGTCATACGTCATTGGTGAATATTCGAGAAGCGACCCATGAGATCCTCGGATATGTTGGCAGTAAATCCGGTCGTCGGACTATCCGAACACGTAAGTACCTAGTACTACGTTTGTACCGATTTACAAGACAATGTTGGCTTCTAGCAAAGCGCCATGCCTTCAAAATTCTCCAGAAATATCCTTACAGGAATATAGGATCTATATCAGGCGTAGTATACGTAGTATTGCGTATGTCGATCCAGTATCGGATGATCACGTGCTAGGCCTGGGGCTGGAATTGTGTCTGCCCCGTACGAAGCACATGTCGGATGTCTGGTAACTAGTCTCTATAATCGGATGTACATGACCTTGTCATAATATCCCGATAGCTGCAGCATTTAAGAGAACCAGTCCCGTATCGTACGTGACCATCATCTCCACTATAACTGGAGTGATACTTCCGTCTTGACATCACACCCAACACACTACGATTCTCGATATACCCAGAAGAGGCATACACAGAAACCGGTTAAAGCCCTGGACGACCAAAACTAAAGTATATTGATTGTCGTAAGTATTAGCGGTGCAAGTCTCAGGTTAAGACCAAATACACCTACCCTGATATCGGACTTCCATAGACACATAGTCATACTACCAATGGAATTCCGATGGGGTCTATCCAGAATGAAGCTGTTTCCCATACCATCGGTAAAACACAACCTCCTATTACACTTGCATGAGTATCCTATACCCAAATATATTAGAACTATGTCGTTATGCCCTCCCAATGCGCACAAGTGTAATACTAGTCTTTTACGTATTTATCGATGTCAAATCTCGATAATACTCTAACTAGGGATATTTAATGATTTATCCTTCGTGGACTGATACTGTCTCATATCATTCTCAATCCAGGAATAAATCATAAGGACTTCCTATCATTTATATATCTTGGTGATCTAATCACAAATGATAAGTCTCATTTGTCACATAGTTAATTTGTAAAACAACACCATGATCTGTACAAATAGTGAGGCTATGGGTCATAATTGTCCAACAATCTCCCACTTGGCCTATAGCCAGTCACTCGAGTGTCTAACACCCGAACTATGTACGGTTGGCTCAAACTGCTGATGAAAGGCTTTCGTCAGCGAATTTGCATGATTATCATCTGATGCGATTTATTCGATCATCACATCGCCACGATGTATGATCCGAACGAATCAGATGAATATCGAAGTATGTATCTGGATCGTTGATGAGACCATTAATTCTTTAGCTTGCGCTGTAGCCTAGCTCAGCTTCTAAAAGAACTATATCTAATCTAATTAGATTTGTTATCGACCCAAATGGCTTCTATTGCTGCCTCAGCTGCAGTAATAACCTGTATTTGTTGTTTATACGGTAACAGTATCTTGCTTGGAAGATTTCCAGCTCACTGTTCCGTTATTCAAACTTTATAGTACCGTTTGTGACTTACAGTCGTTTTATCGGTTTAGGAAACTTGCAACAGTGATCCCAGTCACTTCAAGTTCTCCTTCTCCATAGAATAAAACAGCATCATTAGTTCTCTAAGATACTAAAGGATGTTCTTAACATCAATCTAGTGACTATCACTCGGATTGGCCTGTTTGTGAATCCATATGCTCAAAGCGTATGAGACACCAGGTCGCGTACATTTTTCAATGTACGGATTTCTCGGAGAGTCTTCTCGAAAGCCAAGATTTCTCCGATTATTTTTATAGGAATATCATTTCCATGAAATGAAATATATTATCATTATTGTAGGACAGCCACTGTCAGTGCGCTCCCACTAACCCTCTTATATACACAAGAATCATTTCGTTTTGACATCTTTATGAGGTGAGATCAGAAACCCATACCCCTGGTTGTTTTCTGAATCTCTCCGACATACGCGATTCTTATGTATTCGAAGATTACTGGTATAGTTTCATCCTTGATGAACTATTTGTGTTCCATTAAGGAATCGGTGCCTGGAATAGTATTACTCCGATTTTCATCGAGTTTTACTATCCTCTCACTTACCACTGCATATCGGTATTCCTCTTAGGAAAACCGCATGGTGAGCAATAATCTAATTGTTCTCTGGTGAGATGTATAAGTACTATACTTTGGTATCCCTAGGATAACCTACAATTAGGCACTTATCCAATTTGGGTTTTAGTTTGGTATCATCCAAACATATGCCTAGCATCCCAAATTTACAGGAATGAGAAACCCGGTTTCTTTCCCGTTCATATCTAATAGGAAATTTGTCAAACAGATTTTTATGGAACCTTATTCAAAATAAGTTTTGCACTGTTAATGCTTATCCGTTGAAGGAAATGGTAGCTCAGAGCGACTCATTATTAACCTTATTATGTCCAACAAGATTCGATTACTCTGGTTCGGACACACTGTCAGGATGACGTGTTCCGGGAGGAGTCCTATTTGAAAGAATACTATACTCTTTCAAGTATACGAGAAACTTATTGCTTAAGTATTTTCCATTACGGTCTCACCGTGACGGTACAATACTTAGCCGATCTGTTTTTCTATTTCGTGTCGAAACTTTAAAAGTTTCCGATTTGTGTTCTTCAAAAGAAACACATAACCATAACGCGATACCACATCCGTATAGGTCACAAAATATTCATATCCACTTCTAGCCTAGCTAGACATGGGCCCACTTGCTTCACTATGAACTAGGGCTAACAGATCGGTGGCATTTACACTTTTACCAAATAAATAGTGTTTTAGGCACTTTACCCAATAAACTAGATTCGTAGACTTTATTTGATTAGGATTAAATCAGTCCTAGTACCCACTCTTCAAAAGTGTGGATATACGATTCTTGTTTAATTGTGTCCCAGACAACAATGCCACAATTAGTCTCTTCTGATCAAATCAGTTGAGCTATTTGTTTGTCATGTTATATATATGAGATTTTTTTATATTCAAAATATAAATGATGTTATTCACATCTAATGTGATTATCTTAATATCATCTTTGTATAATAAAACACTTTAGTGTTCTTGAATATAAAGGTCAATCCGCAACAGATTAAACACTGATATAGAGATAATGTATCTAGTCAAACTAGTTACATTATAACTGTTTCCTAATTTAAGTACACACCCGAAGGTAGTTCCTAAACTTAGGTATCTGCGGTTAAAACAGCGACTTTCGTCCCGTTTTCAATTCGCAGATAAATCTTTATTGAAATCAGTATCATGTTCAAAACAGATTCTGAACATCAATATATTTATGTACTACACTAAGTATTTAAAATCCAATTTTAATACCAGTAATGAACATATTTATGACAAACATATTTGAAGTCAGAGCCTTGCTCGTCTTCAATTCCTTCATGTCTGCTTTGTCCAAACGGCAGTCACGCTTCCGCGATCCCATTTGCTACAATTTAAGCAGACATTTTGGGATATGTCATTTATCTTCCTAGAAGATTATAATGATATTGCCTTTACCCGTTTCACATTTCAGAAGCATTCGGCCTAGCCTGAGCCTTCTGGAATGTCAAAGTAAGGTGCGCCTTGCGCTACTTGCCTAATTGCAAAGTTTGACTTTATCTCCTTGAGAATAGTCATTAACTCTCCAAGAGTTATTCATTGCAATTTAGTACTTCTAAAATCTAAGTATAGATTTATGAAGATCCTTCAATTTCAATATCATACTTTAAGGATCTAACCCTTAGTTCTGACAAAGAAATTAAGGAGTCTACTGCGACAAGCTTAATGGATTAAGCATTAAAGTTATCATCACATAAATCTTCCAAAGATTATGCTCTACTTTTTTCTTAACTCCGGGCTTAGGCATAATATGTTATTTTATCAAATAAAGTAACTTATTATTTTCCAGGACCATCCTGAAATTTTATTCCCAATTTGAAAATTAAACCATTTAAATACATTTTCCCTACGATTATGTATTGAACGTTAATCTTTCAATTTTATCTGATTTTAATAGTCCAACTATTTAATCAACGATTTCAGGTACTTTAAATATAATGATTATTATAGTCCAACTATATTAATCAACTATACTTTTAATTTGTTTGAATACAGTCCAACTGTTAATTAAAACAACGATTTAAATATTAGTCCAACTAACATTTAATGGATTGACGAATAATATTTGATTGAGCGCGTATGGCAAGTAATTAAACGAATATTGCAAATTCAATTCTTGCCTCCCACTATTTTTCGGCGAGCCTCTAACCCTCTGTCGAGTACTCAGGAAACCGCCTTTCCTAGTGGGCTAGGATCCCGTTAAATATCACACAATCTTGACTTTGGCCAACAAATTGTATGATAATTAACTAGGCAGATCTCTAAGATCAATTGGATCCAATCCAATTCCTAGATCCAGTAGGGGGACATCCAATTCCGAAACATATATCTTATATATGCCAATACATCCAATGTATTACCTAACCTTTTTCCTCTGAATCATCTAAGCCTTGGCTTTGGCACAACAAACTTAGTGATCCCAGTTAAGCGCGACCCATTGACCATGGAAAGCTTTGTAATCAATGTCAATGGACAAGAAGTGGTCTTGACTTTGGCCAACAAACCACAACTTGGACAAGACACCAATATGGAACAAAGCCATCGTGATTTAAACACATCTTCGACCGACAAAGGCCTTGACTTTGGCCAACAAGCCAATGCCAGTCTTAGATCTTGAGTAAGAATCACTCAATGGAAGGAAAACGCTTAATATTTGTGAGGGTTTTTCGCGTGCAAATTGGCAACCAATTTATTATCTTTGTTAAGGTCTCATCATCATACACCCTTAAACATGCATTCTAAAAACATAATAAAGCGCGTATAAATAAAGTAATAATGATATGCGGATGGATACTTTACACATTGACCCTAGATCAAATCTCTCTCTTTTTCTCTCCCGCTAGCACATGTATTACTTCTACCTGTTACACTACACTTCTAAAGAAACCTCATTTACATTGAGGGGAATAGGTGAGAAGAGAATACAGAGAATAATGAGGTAATAAGGCTGGACACGCAGGTCCAATTCAATAAATTCCAAATTTATTACAACAATTTCTAAAATTGCCCCACCCATCTAATATCCATCTGATATACATTATTCATGCATCGCAACCATGTATTCACACAATCATGTTATCAATCAATCTAATCAAATTAATTAATCTGATAATTAGTGACCATCCAATGTTCAAACAACTATTTGATTTTGCTCGAGTCAAACTTGTTTTGCGAATAAGTACTCAAAGTACGAATTCTCGAATTAAATTAAACTACATAATTAAATCCAATTTAATATGTATTTAATACTAACTCATTATTTAATTGCAAATAAATATCAAACTTTATTAATGAACTTTTACGACTTAAATTCCAAATTAATCGTTACGGGTCTCAAAGCCCGATTAACGTCCAACGTTAATTTAATTAAAGTCCAATGGGCTTTTAATTAATTTCTTAGGCGTGGACTTTTGGTCAACTCGGGTCAAACCCAATAACCAAAGTCCAATCCGGGAGTTACCCCATAAGCCTAGAAATCAATTTTGGCCCATTAGGCCCAATTAAACTTTAAAGGTCCATTAGTCGCATTTGGGCTTTATGGATGCGGTTTTGGGCCCAATTGGATCCAACCAATTTCGCCTAAACCCATCTTGGTACAACCAAGCCCAATAAGCCCAATAACAACACTTAAGCCCAATTTTATAAAATAGCCCCAATTTAATTAAATTTCAAAAATCGAATTTCTTAATTTAATTAAACAAAGTGCATAACATAATTAATTACCCAATTAACATTCTAAAACATCAATTAGCCTAATTAATCATGCTAATCAACAACAAAAAACATGTCCAACACATTTCATCAAAAATCAAACCCAATTACATACATATAACATCATCTACGGCAATTTGGGCAATTTGTGTCCGATTCGTTTCAATCCAATTAAATCCACAATCGACATTAAATCAACATTCCCGAATGATTCCAACTCATCCAACGAATCAAAATCAAAAAATTCCAAAACAATAGGGCTTCTCAAATTCTCGGCATTATTAGGGATTTTCAAATCAATTTCGAATTCAATCCAATCAAATCCTAAATCAATTTTCCCAATTTTTTTTCAAGTCATCCAATGAATCAAAAAACAAAATTCCAAGACATTTGGGATCATCAACCATTCGGCCAACACATCCAATTTGGGGAAAAATGTTCCAAACACAATTTAATCAAATTGATCCAATCAATCATCCAGAAAACATCAATTAAGCATATTAAATCATCCAATTTCATTATTCATGCTCAAAATCAATTTTACCCAAATTTTAAGCCCTAATCATTTTCATGTTTTTCCTTGCTCAAGATACCATTGTTGGTGTTTGCTAAGGTCCCAAGATCATTAAACAAGCATGAAACAATTGCGAATACAACGAGGGAGTTACGGAATACTCACATCGATCGGTTCAGCGACGCTACGACGAACAAAAATTCAGTTTCTGCCTCCTTACTACTCACGGCAGTGAGCTGCATGCAGTCCCCATTTTCGGTCATTTGGATCATCTTCGTCAAGCTCCAAGCATCGTCAAATGGTTCCAAGCTCATGGGTGGACTTCCATATCACCTTCGCATGTCTCTCGGAGTGCTAGCTCTTGATGTTTTTGTCACAAAAACACCACAATTTGCTTCCCATTGCTCTCGGAATTTCCCAGAAAAACCAGAACAAAAACAACCCAAATGGGCGTGAAGAAGAGAGGAAAAATGGCTCCATTTCGTGAGTCAAGAGAGAGAATGAGTGAAGTGATTTTTGTATTTGATTTTGTGTATCTAATACACAATTTTTATATTACCAAAAAATCAAATAATTGATTTATCAAATACAAAAAGCCAAGGCAATAAAGTTTTGCCAACCACCACCATCAACTCACATCACTCAATCAATCAATTGTCACATCACTCAAAGTGACATGATTTGACGCTTGATGTGACTGATGATTTGATGCTTGATTTAACTTGCGTGCCGCGCTCGAATTTGAAATGCGAATGCGCTCGCAAACAATCTCGGGCTCGGGTTCGCTAATTCCAAATTAACGAATTTTCCGTTGCGACGTAATTAAATAATTATGCTAGCGAAATCACTATTCACGTCGCTAACGAATTAATTCTAATTAACTCGTTCGCCCGAATTAAAATCTAATTTTAATTCCGCGTCTAAATCCAATTTCGTTAATATATCGAATATATTATTAATCGATTAATTCCAAATTAATCGTTCTCTCTCTTTTAATGATATTTTATCCCAGATAAAATATCTCCGCAACTAATCCCAGATTAATTTTCTCTCTCGTCTTATTAATCCCAGATTAATTAAAAGTGCGAGTCATACGTCATCGGTGAATATTCGAGAAGCGACCCATGAGATCCCCGGATATGTTGGCAATAAATCCGGTCGTCGGACTATCCGAACACGTAAGTACCTAGTACTACGTTTGTACCGATTTACAAGACAAGGTTGGCTTCTATCAAAGCGCCATGCCTTCAAAATTCTCCAGAAATATCCTTACAGGAATATAGGATCTATATCAGGCGTAATATACGTAGTATTGCGTATGTAGATCCAGTATCGGATGATCACGTGCTAGGCCTGGGGCTGGAATTGTGTCTGCCCCGTACGAAGAACATGTCGGATTTCTGGTAACTAGTCTCTATAATCTGATATACTTGACTTTGTCATAATATCCCGATAGCTGCAGCATTTAAGAGAACCAGTCTCGTATCCTACGTGACCATCATCTCCACTATGACTGGAGTGATACTTTCGTCTTGACATCACACCCAACACACTACGATTCTCGATATACCCAGAAGAGGCATACATAGAAACCGGTTAAAGCCCTGGATGACCAAAACTAAAGTATATTGATTGTCGTAAGTATTAGCGGTGCAAGTCTCAGTTTTAGACCAAATACACCTACCCTGATATCGGACTTCCATAGACACATAGTCATACTACTAATGGAATTCTGAGGGGGTCTCTCCAGAGCGAAGCTGTTTCCCGTACCATCGGTAAAACACAACCTTTTATTACACTTGCATGAGTATCATATACCCAAATATATGAGAACTATGCCATTATGCCCTCACAACGCGCACAAGTGTAATACTAGTCTTTTACGTATTTATCGATGTCCAATCTCGATAATACTCTGACTAGAGATATTTAATGATTTATCCTTCGTGGACTGATATTGTCTCATATCATTCTTAATCCAAGAACAAATCATAATGACCTCCTATCATTTATATATCTTGGTGATCTAATCACAAATGATAAGAGAGAAATCTCCTTTGTCACATAGTTAATTTGTACAACAACACCATGATCTGTACAAATAGTGACGCTATGGGTCATAATTGCCCAACAGAAACTATATGTTAATTTTAATATATGGTTTTATAATAAATAATTATATGATAATAATTTATTATAAGTTATTGAATTATATTATATAATTTAATAAAGGTTTTAAATTATGTATTTCCAAAAATAGGTTTTTTGAAAACCTTTTGGTTAGAATGGAAGTTATATTTTTAAAAATAGAATTGCATATTTGATTTTGTAATATCCTTTTGTTATGATGATGACATTAAATAAAATATTGATGTTGCAAAATTTTTTAGATTCCAATCTTAGGGCTGGTCGAATTTCTTAATGAGGGAGGGGAAGGGTTTTGTTTATTTTTGGAAATTTAAACCCCAAGTATAAAAAGAAAATTATTTTTTCTTTTTGGAAGACTAAGTCATTCCAAACCCTAGCCACCTTTTAATGTTCTAAGTTTTCTCTCAAGAGTTGAAGAAAAACAAGAACAAGAAGAACTAAAATTTATTGTGTTACAATTGTTTAATCTCTAAAGTGTTTAAAGATTATTTTTTGATTTTAGCCCACACTATTCTCTGTTAGTTGCGAGACATAGCACGAAAGGCTATTTGATATCGAACTAAAAATCAACTTCATCTTCTTTTCATTAACCTCACGACAATGAGCAGATTTTACTCACTGTCACCACTTACTTTGGTATTTTAGGGCTCTGTTTGATTTGGTTTTAATCCAGAAAAATTAGGGAACATTAAGGGGTGTTTCAAGAGTGTTGTGGGGTTGTTTCACGAAAAAGAGGGGTTGATTTAGGCAATGGACTGGGCACTTTTTGGATCCAAAACAGTCCAGATCTGAGCCGTTGTTTGAGAGCTATTCGAGGGCTGAAATTTTGTTAAAAATAAAAGAACAATTTTAGTGAAGGAGCTGACTACATTCGGCCAAGCAAAGGGAATGGTAGAAAAATTTTTCAATGCCGATCCCGGGTGCCTAGGTGTTTCTGTTGCGCTAGGAAATTGGTTCCTATAATTGGCATTAAGAGCGAGATTGAAAAGTGTTCTTAACCCTTGTCTTTTTCAATTAAGCTACTATTTTTTTATTTATCTTAGATATAAATCTTATATGTATATTTAGATGAGTAGGAACATATTAAAGTTCATGGGATGAATGTTTATTGTTGATTCATGTGATGAATGGTTTTTGCATTGATCGTAAAATTTTCTAATTCTTATTTTTGTGTTATTTTGGTTTTGGGAATGTAAGGCCATAAGGCCAATTTTACAAGTGTTTTATATTTATTTTCCTATGTAAGAATTCCATTCTTTGTAATTTGGAGCACATTTCCAAGGAGGACACTTAAGTAGTAATTGAGCAATGTTGGGTAAATGTGGATTGTGGTTGTGGGAAGCTATGGTAAGCGTAGGCATGGTGAGTTCGACGGCGATGTGTGGAGGTGATTACCACGCGAAAGTATGTCTTACGAGCCAAAGTGCTAATGTGGTCCGTAGTGAGCACACTACTGTTTGAAACATTATATCCATATATTGCGATTGTTACTACTCGATGAGCATAATTTATGTAGGACAATCCATGGAGTTAAGAGTTGAAGAGCAATGGATGCCTTGAAATTTTGTACTAATTAGATTAGTATAGGACAAATAAGAGCCCGATCAATGCAAATTTATTTTTATGTTATATGTATGTTTAAATTCGAAATGTTTGAATAACATATCATATAGCTTAAGGTGCATACTCTTGCATTTTAACATGCCATAACATGTTTTGGATGCATGAATATTCTAGACATAAAATATGATTTTATGAAATTTAAAACTGTTAAATTGGAATATGATATGCATGAAATCGAATTAATTAAATTAATTGATTTAATCGTTTAAAATTGGAAATTCTAAAATTATGGGCTTAATAAGTGCATCATGAATTCCATTGGTAAATCGGATGGAAACCCGGATGTAAATTCCATAGCCGATTCCGAATGGATGGTAGAGTGGTCTGCACTCTGGATGCAACTCCACGTACCATTGGAATTTAAAACGCTCTTAGATTAATTAAATGGTTTAATTATTTTGTCCAGTTTAGAATTTCAAATTTTGAACTTGTTAGTGTACCAATATTTTAAAAGTTAATATATATTAGGTCACTAAACCTAACTTAATTAAATTAGTTTAATTGAGTAAAATAATTAGTAGAGACTAATAGATATTAGTGAGTTAAAATTTTAAGAGTTAAAATTAGTAAGATCACTAATAATGCACTAGTGTAAATGAAAGTTATGTTTTAGCCGTGAATAAATTTATAGACACTAGTGAATTAAAATATTAGATATTTTAAATAGAAACCTTAAAATTAAAATAGTGATCGGGAGAGGGATATACGATAATATATCTCATGATCTCCGTTGTTAGTCCGAAAACGTGAGATCCTCTAATAATTGATATTTTCTCTAATGACAAATTGACGGGAGAAAATTATATAAAATGGAAAAGTAACATGAACGCCATTCTGGTCTGGGAAGACCTTAAGTTTGTCATGACGGAGGAGTGTCCTCCCGAGAAGGCCAGAAACTTTGGCCAAGCTGTGCAAGATGCCTACTAGAAATGGGTCGCGGCCAATAAGAAAGCCTGCTGCTACTTTCTAGCAGCGATGTCCGAGGTTATTACTGCAAAGCATAAGCCTATGGCTACAACATCTTTGATGATAGAGTCATTGCAAGGAATGTCCGGGCAGCCTTCAGAACGGCAGCCATCATGAGGCCATGGTCTCAGCGATGACCGCTATGATGAAGGAAGAGATATCGGTTCGAGAGTATGTCTTAAGGATGACGACCTACCTCAATACGGCTGAAACCCATTGAGCTCGTATTGACGAGTGGAGCCAGGTGACCATGATCATGGAAACTCTTCCGAAGAGTTTCTACAGTTTAAAAGTAACTAGGTTATTAACAAGTTTTCTTTGACTTTAACTCAACTACTTAATGATCTCACCTATTAGAGTCCATACAGTGGATCATTGTAAGCCCAGTGGAGAGGAAAATGTTGCCGAATCTTCTAAATATGCCAAGATCAAGATGAAATGCACTTGAAAGGCTAAAACAAACCCTATGAAAAAAAAGAACAAGAAAGGCTCCAAGGATGACAAGCCAAGGGAATGTGTTTCCACTACAACAATGATGGGCATTAGAAAACGAAATGTCCTAAATACCTTGTTGAACTGAAAGAAAAGAAAGTTACATGTAAATATGATTTACTTGTTATCGAATCTCTATTAGTGGAGGATGATAAGTCCACATGGATTGTTGATTCTAGAGCCACTAACCATGTTTTTTCTTCTTTGCAGCTACTTGATTCATGAAGGGACCTTGCTGAAGGTGACTATACCATGAGGGTCGGGACATGGGATGTCGTTTTAGCTAGAGTAGTGGGAGTTTTCGGTTTAAGTTTTTACAATAATAGTTATTTAAATTTGAACAATGTGTTATTTATTCTTAATTTTCGTAGGAATTTGATTTTTGTTTCTAAACTTTTAGATGACGGTTTTTCTGTTTCTTTTAATAATAATTTGGTTATTATTGGTAGAAATGGATTAACTATATGCACATGAAACTCTAAAAATAATTTATATGTGTTAAGGCCGTTAACACATAATTCACTACTAAACACCGAAATGTTTAAGTTGAAAAACCTAAAACTAAACGGCAAAAGATTTCCCACGATGACACATATCTGTGGCATCTTAGACTTGGTCATATTAGCCTTGCTCAGATAGATAGATTGATAAAGAAATTAACATTAAACTAGTTAAAGCTTGAAACTTTACCAGTTAAAGCTTAGAATTTTACCAGTCTGCGAATCATGTCTAGAAGGAAAGATGACCAAGAGACCTTTTACTGGAAAAGGTATAAGAGTCAGTCAACCACTTGAGCTAATAAATTCGGACGTTTTTGGATCGATGAATGCAAGAGCCCGAGGTGGTTATGAATACTTTGTCATATTTATTAACGATTATTCTATATATGGTACGTTTACCTGATGCAGCACAAGTCCGATCTTTTTGAAAAGTTCAAAGAGTATCGTGCTGAGGTTGAGAACCAATTAGGTAAGACGATCAAAACTGTACGATCAGATCATGAAGGAGAATACCTTGACAGAGATTTCGAGGAATTCTTAGTTAAGCATGGGATAATATCTCAGCTCAAATCACGAGGAACACCACAACAAAATGGTACTGAAGAGAGGAGAAATCAGACCCTACTAGACATGTAAGATCTATGTTTAATTATAGTTCACTACCTGATTCATTCTGGGGATATACATTGCAAATAGAAATGTATATTCTTAATGTTGTTCCACCTAAGTTTGTTCTTAAGACTCTCTTAGAGTTGTGGAGTGGTCGCAAATCTAGTTTATGATATTTCCGCATATAGGGGTTTCCAGCACATGTGCTGGAGAATAAGACTACTAAGTTGGATCCACGCTCACATGTGTCCCTATTGTAGGCTATCCTAAGGAGATTATGGGTGGATTCTGTTTATAGTCATTATGATAACAAAGTGTTTGTGTCAACAAATGCTACATTTTTAGATGAGGGAGTTCAAACCTCAAAATTAGATTTTACTCGAGGAGTTACTTTCTGGTTCGACCAGCGTACCATCGTCAACAACAATTGACAAAAACATAACACCTTCGACATCTGCGCATCATATGTAAGTTTGTCAGAATAATCTGCCTCCTAGACATAGTGGGAGAGTTGTACAATAGCCTGATCGATATCTAGGAGTTGGAGAGGCACAATTTATAGCTTCTAGTAATGGTGTAGATGATCCATTGACCTATCGTAGTACAATGGTTGATTCTAATAAAAATGAATGACTCAAAGCCATGAACCTCGAGATGGAGTCAATGTACTCCAACTTAGTCTGGGAACTTGTAGATCAACTTGATGGGGGTAAAACCCATAGGTGCAAGTGGATCTATAAGAGAAAGAGGGGAGCAGATATAAGGTATAGACCTTCAAGGATAGGCTAGTGGCCAATGGTTATACCCAGAAAGAGGGAGTTAACTATGATGAGACTTTCTCACCAATAGTCATGCTTCGCACTCTTCTGCCTATTGCCACATATTATTACTATAAGATTTGGCAGATGGACATCAAGATTGTATTCTTGAATGTAAATCTTGATGCTTGTATCTATATGGTACAACCAGAAGGGTTCATAGTCCAAGGTCAAGAGAAAAAGGTTTGCAAGATACAAATGTCCATTTATAGACTCAAGCAAGCATCTCGATCTTGGAATATAAGATTTGATACCATAATCAGGTCTTATGATTTTGAGCAGAATGTCGATGAGCCTTGTATATACAAGCGCGTCATTGACGGAAATGTGGTTTTTCTCATTTTATACATCGATGATAATTTACTCATTGGGAATGATGTGAAAATATTATCGAATGTGAAAACCTCGCTAGCTAACCAACTCAAAATGAAAGATTTGGGAGAGGCCAGTTATGTACTTGCAATCCAGATTCTTCGGGATCGCTAGAGATGATTGTTAGCTATATCTCAAACATCCTATATCCAATTAATTCTTTAGGCATGAGCTTTGGCCATTATGGATCAAACCCAAAATGCCAAGGCCCAATTAGGAATCACCATATACCAAAAATCAATTTAGGCCCAATTAAATTATTAAAGGCCCATAAGTCATATTTGGACTTTATGGAAATGGATTTAGGCCCAATTGGATCCAATCCAATTGTCCAAAACCATAATTGGCCCAACCAAGCCCATAAGCCCAAATACAACAAATTAAATTAATACATTATTCTAAATATCATATTAATCTAATTAAAGTACAATTAACAAAATTAATTTATTAATCTAAATTTCCAAAAGATTAATTAATCAAATTAATCAGGCTTAACATTCAATTCATGTCCAACACAAATTGAAGCAAAATCAATTCTACAACATGCTTCAACTCACGGCAATTGCATGAAGTAACACCCAATTTTGATTTCAATCCAATTAAATCAACAATCAATATTCATTTCATGCATTTAACATATCCAATTGTCAAATTTCAAAAATTCACCATGAGCATTCCTAGGGATTCGGCCATGATGGAATTTTGGGGAAAATTAATCTAATCAATTTTTTACAAATCCAATGATGCACAACACTTAGTTATCATCATCTAATCACAACCAAACAACCAATTTGGAAAAATACATGCTCCAAGCAAAATCCCCAAATTAAAGTCCATAAACCCTAGAAATCTAATCAAGTTTAGATTGGCTCTGATACCATTGTTAGTGTGTCCTACACATGCCCAAGGTCTCTAAACATGATATGTGTGTGAATTAAACAAGGTAAGTTGCGGAATACTTACATTGATCGGTTGGAAAATTCAAAATTTTCTTTGGATGTGGAAGCTCCAAGCCTTTTGTTGAGTTCTAAACTCTTGGGTGAGTCTCCCTATCACCTTAAAACAACTCACAAAGTGCTAGCTTGCTTGAAATTTTTGCAACAAAATTCCAATGGAGAGAAGAGAGTCACGGTTTTGCAAGGGAGAAGAGAGAGGAATAGTTGTGTTGACTTCCAAAGTTGGTGTGTTATGTTTTTCCAAAAACAAGACTAAGTGTGTTGGAAAGAAAAATACATTAAATACATCCAACTACTTCCATCATCTAATGACTAGTTGGTGTAAGTCTATTGGGTCCCACCCAATTTAAATTCCAAATTTAGTTGGCTTACACAACACACTTTGGGCCCGGGTTCGTTTAATCCGATTAAACGAATTTTCCGTCGCGATGTAATTAAATCCAATTAATTTAAATAATAATGCCTAGCAAAATTATTACGATAGTCGCTTACGAATTAATTCCAAATTAATTCGTTCGCCCAAATTAAAATTCAATTTTAATTTCCCATTGAAATCCAATTTCAATTAATATATCCAATATATTATTTAACGGATTAATTATAAATTAATCGTGTTCTTTCTTCTATACAAATTTAATCCCAGATAAATTATTTCCGCAATTAATCCCAGATTAATTTTATCTCTCATAATTAATCACAGATTAATTTTGTTCGAGTCAAATGTCATTGGTGAATCTTTGGGAAGCGACCCAAAAGATCTCTTGATATATTGGCAGTAAATACAGTTGTCGGACTATCCGACACGTGCGTACCCCGTACCACGTTCTCACCAATTTACAAGACATGGTTGGCTTCTAGAAAAGCACCGTGCCTTCTCAATTCTCCAGAAATATTCAACGAATAATTTATAATCTGTATCAGGGTAATATATAAAGTATTGCGTAATACGATCCAGTATCGGATGTCACATGCTAGGCCTAGGGCTGGAAATGTGTATGCCCCGTACGAAGCATATATCGGATCTCGCGTAACTAGTCTCTGTAATCGAATGATCATGACCTAGTCATAGCATCCCGATAGCTGCAGCATTTAAGAGTACCAGTACCGTATCCTGCGTGATCATCATCTCCATATGACTGAAGTGATACTCACATCTTGACATCGCACCCAATACACTACAATTCTCAGTAAACCCAGCAGAGGCGTACACATAACCTGTTAAAGCTCCGGACGATCAAAACCAAAACAAACTGATTGTCGCAAGTAATAGCAATGCAAGTCTCAGGTTAAAGATCACATACACATACCCTAATTCGGATTCCCATAGACACATAGTCATAATACCAATGGGAGTCCAAGGGGTATATCCAGAGCAAAGCTGTTCCCGGTCCAACGGCTAACAAAACCTCTTATCACACTTGCATAAGTATCCAATACTTAAATACATAAGAATTATGTCGTTAAGCTTCCATAACGCGCACAAGTGTACTAGTTTATTCCGCATTATCGATGTCCAGTCTCGATAATACTACGACTAAAGATATTTAATGATTAAACCATTCGTGGATTAATATTGTCTCATATCTTATTAATCTGATTTAACCATAAGGACTTTTATCATTTATATATCCAAGTAATCCAATTACAAAATGATAAAATAACAATTTCCTTTGTCACATAGTTAATTTGTACAAAAACACCATGTCCTTTACAAATAGTGATGCTATTGGTCATAATTGTCCAACATTCTGGTATCTACTTGAAGTTTTGTGAATATCTAGAGATTCTATTATACTTATCTTCATGTCTCCAACCTTTACTAGTTATTTGATTTTTCCCTCTTTTCTCTTTTCTAAGTTCTCGTTTCGTAAGTCTTCTGCTGAGTATCCTAGACAATTTCTTCCTGACCTTTTTGTTGTACTCAATATATCTTATCTAAAAAAAATATCCTTCTTCTAGACCTTTACTTATGCTTCATAATTCCTAAACTTGATCAGATTTTTAGTAACTGGTATCTTGACTGTCACCAAAAATTCTAATATCTTCATATCTGTACTCATTATTTCTCTATTGCACTTAACCAGCTTGATCTTAATATTCTTTCACATTACTTAACTATCAACTTTTTATACTCCACTTGTGACCTTCAACAGTTATAAGTTTCTTTCTCTAAGTTCCAAAATTTATGTTTCCCTACGGGACTTGGGGTTTTTCTAACTTACTAATATTGTTTATTAACACCACTTGTACCTAAAGTGTTACTCCTGGACAACTTCTTAGTGGTACCTCTCGGTTTGATCCTGGTTAAAGCTTATATCCTTTCATACTTGCTTACAAAAATCATTACTTACGTTCTTGTCATTATTCCGTAGTTCGAGAATTCATCTATATGGTAATAACAGCTTCGCACTAACCTATTCCTTCATTTCCGTACTATGTTATGAACCTACCAAACAACCCATACCCGCGGCTAAACCATCCCAAACCCGTAGTGGTTTGGTCATCTTAAGCTAGGGCTCGGTACCTTATATGATTACTCAATCAAAACTTTTCCTTGTTATTGTTGGGATGTATGCCCTAGAGCTACATGTAATGTAAACGGCTTTATGTGTTTTGAAATAAAATGATACATTATTCATTTATCAAAGTGTTTGTTTAATATTCGCATATTATAAATTATCTTAAATACCCTAGATTACTTATGTGCCTTCAGACTTAGTGTATGAGTGTCATACACAAGAAGATTT